>JAWNKY010002711.1:0-83826 GCA_035041765.1 Drosophila algonquin
GGTATATTTTATATTTGATATATGTATTATTTCGATATTTCATCCTTATAGCGTATAGGTTATAATTTGCCTGAGCAGTACTTCCATCGAAAGTTCAACTAAGGGAAAATCAATATTCTGATCAGCTATCACATGCAGTAAACATCTTCTTGCTACGCAACAAGTCTACCTGCGGTTTGGTTCAGAAGAGTTTGTAGACTGTCTTTAGCGACTTCAGCAACTTCGTTATAATGAGGATAAATAACACAATTTCTTTTTTGTTAATCTTTTCTAATGGCTACGTATTGGTTTTTTTGTTAGCCCTCGCTCTAATATTAAAGCCAATGAATAGTCAGGTGGAGGTTGTGCAGGCTTCTTTTTTGGCTTCTTCACAGATTGTCTGAAATGCTTCGAATATTTCCACTAGCAAATTTTGAAAGGGCACATGCCTGCTGTCTCTGTCGGGATGTCCAGGTGGGTTAGTGCGTCGACACTTTTTAAACGAAAATGTAAGCAAGTGCGTCCTGCTTGGAGCAGACCCCCGCCGAATAGTGGCTTGCCAAATAGCCGCAAATAAATAAAATTGTTCTTCTAAATTCTTGCACTTGCTTGCCCTACTAAACGCTCTCTCAAAGCTCGCTCTGCTCTTTATTATCTATGCTTGGCGTTATCTATGTTTGCCGAGCGAAGCGAAGCTGCGCCCAGCGATCGGAGCGGCAATGCTGGAAATGAGAAGGGCAAGCAAGGGCCTCTCGCCATTTAGACGCCAATAAAGAACATTCGTAATTTTATTTCTGCGCCGCGTTTTCTTTATTTGAAATAATTATTCGGCCGATCGGGGATAAAAAGCATTATCCCCACATCAAATTTGGTGACCCCGACGTGATCGTCTGAATAGCGGGGTCAAATATATAACATATATAACATTCAAAAGCCTCAACAAAATTTTCGGCGTTTTGCGCCAAAACATATATGTATACATGCTTAGACCGTTGCTGGCTATACAGTTATTCGTCGCGGCAGTTCGGTCAGTGCAGTGCATTGGGCAGTGCAGTGAACTAACCAATACATACGAACGTAGCACAAAGCGGAATCGGACAGCTCGCACAGCTAGATCGATTAGCTGTAATCCCTTTGCTGGCGGTTCTAGCGGTTTTCGTTTATACGTATACAGGGTGCTTTTTCTCTCGTACTAAGTGGTTTTGTAAAACCCCAACATGGCAGAACCTGAGCCAAATAATGTCGCGAACGCGGTAATGCCTAGTGATATTGATTTTTAGAGGCATACGGCGGAGGCAATCGCGCGTCAATTAAATACCCTGGACAGGTTTCTCACCAAGGAAGAGCTGGCCGATTTGGATGAAACGGAGCTTTCAGCTCGCATAGAGCAGATCGAGCAAAAGCAGATTTTGTTCCCGCTCAAACGAGCTTTGTGTTCAAAGTGACCGCCACGATAAGAAGTTATCGATCTAAAAGCAAAACTGTGCATGTACCTACGGCTGCTCTGAAAAGTATCGACGCTCTGATGACTGGCTGTCTCTCTCGAAAGTTCTGTGTGTCTGAATCAAAGTCTGTCTTTTGTACTACATACATATGTACATATACATATACATACCGGCAAGGGTAGTGCTGTTAATTAAACAGTTGTTGTCGTTAAAAATGTCGGAAGATATGAGTGCACAGGAATATTTGCATTAATTCCAAGTGATACATGAGGCTTTAGCAGAAGTCGGCATAAAGGTTCATGAAAATATCTTATCAGTTGTGTTGCTAAATGGCTTGCCTAAATCTTATGAAAGTTTTGTTGTTGCGATTGAGACACGGGATGATTTGCCGATCTTGAGCATGCTAAAAATAAAAATGTCTTAAGAAGCAAATAGGCAGGAAGATAGCGTCTGCAAGGAAATCTTAAGCAGTGTGGAACTACATGTTAGTTATGAAAACAAAAACTTTAAGAAAAACTTAAAGAAGGGCAAAAAGTTGCGGAAAAGAAGGTCATTTTAAATCAGGATGTCGTGTCAAAAGAAAGCTAGAAGATGTTAATAACAAGGGCGCAAGCAGTATAAACGCAGAATAATTAGGCACATTGCTTTGTGTAACTAAAGATACCAAAGTGGAACCTGAAAAATATGTACCAATTAAAAATGTTGCAAAGCCAAATGACCGAATGTTAAATGCGTGGCGCACAACGGCGCATCTATGTTGTGACAAGGAACGCTTTGTGTCGTTCACGGAAGACAATCAAAATGTATTTTTAGTCGGCGGTAAATCACTTATTGCTGAGGGGAATGGAACCATTAAAGTAAAGTTCGGTGATAGAGCGGTTACACTGGAAAATGTTATCTTGGTACCAGACTTACAGAACAATTTTATATCGGTCACAAAAGTATTAAACAATGGAAAAAGGTTGTATTTGAGAAAAATCAAGCGATGATTTTTATACCCGGTACTCGAAGAGTATAGGGGTGTATTAGATTTGTGGGGATAACGGTTGTGTGTAACACCCAGAAGGAGGCATTTCCGACCCCATAAAGTATATATATTCTTGATCAGCATCAATAGCCGAGTCGATATAGCCATGTCTGTCTGTCCGTCCCTCTGTCCGTCTTCATTTGCGCCTATATCTCAGAGACCATTTAAGCTAGAGCAACCAAGTTTTGTATCCAGTCTCCTGTGTGATCACACTACTCCAAATGTGTTGCAAAATTTCGCCCCGCTCCTTTCCGCCCGCACAAAGGACAAAAGTCTGTGGCGTACACAATTTTGAAGATACGAGAAAACGCAGAATCATAGAGAATGACTATTTTTATCAGAGTGTTGAATCTTGATCAGATCGGATTGTTAATATAGCTACAATGAATAAAACCATTTCGAAAGTCATCGTTCCCTCTCGCTCTCTCTCACACGCGACCCCGTCTGGTTGGCCTATTCGTCCAAATGAACGCCTAGATCTCAGAGACTATAACAGCTAGAGCAACCAAACTTTCTATCCAAACTCCTGTGATATCAATTCAATACAAGTGTATTTCAAAATTTTGACACGCCCCCTTCCGCCCCACAAAGGACGAAATTTTTAAGATAAAAGAAAACCAAAAAACACATTATCATGGAAAATGACCGTGTCTAACAGATTGCCGAATCTGGAAAAGGTCGGAATTATGAAATCTAGAAGCAGATGTAAAAACCATATGTAAACAAAAATGGAATGATGTATAAAAATTCCAAAAATGGATTGACTTCATTTTTATACCCGGTAATCGAAGGGTATAAGGGTATATTAGATTTGTGGTGATAACGGATGTGTGTAAGGTCCAGAAGGAAGCGTTTCCGACCCCATATAGTATATATATTCTTGATCAGCATCAATAGCCGAGTCGATATAGCCATGTCTGTCTGTCCGTCCGTCCGTCCGTCTCAAAGACTATTAAAGCTAGAGTAACCAAGATTTGTATCCAGTCTCCTGTGTGATCACACTACTTCAAATGAGTTGCAAAATTTCGACCCGCCCCTTTCCGCCCGCACAAAAGACGAAAGTCTGTGGCGTACACAATTTTGAAGATACGAGAAAACTAAAAAGAATCATAGAGAATGACCATTTCTATCAGAGTGTTGAATCTGGATCAGATCGGATCATTATTTTAGCTACAATGAAGAAAACCATTTCGAAAGTCATCGTTCCCTCTCGCTATCTCTCACACGCGACCCTGTCTGTTTTGCCTATTCGTCCCAATGAGCGCCTAGAGACTATAGAGCTAGAGACTATAAGAGCTAGAGCAACCAAACTTTCTATCCAAGCTCCTGTGATATCAATTTAGTACAAGTTTATTTCAAAATTTTGCCACGCCCCCTTCCGCCCCCACAAAAGACGAAAATCTGTGGAATCCACAATTTTTAATATAAAAGTAAACCAAAAACGCAGAATCATGGGAAGTTACTGTATCTATCAGATTGCCGAATCTGGATCAGGTGGGATCATCATTATGGACAGAAGGAACAAATTAAATTTAAATGGCTACGCAACGCCTGCCAAGCGCTTAATCATTCCCTCTCTCTCTCGCAAACACTTGTAAGTCTCGAATATGTAGTTATACATGTCATGTAGAAATGTAGAAGCAGATGCAAAAAGCATATGTGAACAAATATGGAAACATGTATAAAAATTCCAAAAATGTTTTGACTTCATTTTTTTATATTTTAAATATTATTTTTTGCCCAAAATTTAATTGTCCCTTTTGCGAACATATAATAAATTTCATAAATCGTAAGCTCATAAATGTATGTATGTATGTATATACTGACTGAGTAAAGGGTATAAGGTAGAGCCGCGGCCTTTGCAGCGGCTCATAACGTTCCCCCTCGTTGATAATGGAAAAATGATTATAAAGGCACGTCTTGAAAATGTATTGTTTATGGTTCAGGACAATCAGGAAAAGTGTATGGCAGAGGCAGAGGAATTTAAATGGAACAACAGGTTCGGCCATGTAAATTTTGACGCACGAAAGGAAATGGTTAGTAAGGAGATGGTAATAGGTCTCAAGGGTATAAACAAGCCAAAACAAGTGTGTGCAACATGCGCAAAAAGTAAAATTTGCGTGCAGCCATTTCAATCGAGCACAAACAGGGCAAAGGGTGTATTAAACTTAGTACATAGTGATGTATGCGGTCCAATGCAAAAGCAGTCAATGGGAGGAAATCGATATTTCGCAACATTTATTGATGATTCTTCAAAATATGTGTCAGTACATTTTCTAAGAACCAAAGATCAGGTTTTCGATGCTTTTAAGATGTTTAAAAGTTTTTGGCTCAGTGGCGATTGCTCTAGATAAAACAAAGAAATCTAAATTCGCACAAAAAGGTTTAGAGTATGTAATGGTGGGCTACTCAGATACGGCCAAAGCATACCGTTTGGTTAGTAAAGAAATCAGGAAACTTGTAGAGAGTAGAGATGTAATTTTTGTAGAACCTGAAGGGGGCAGACCAGTGGCATCAGATTCTAATGACATGGCATCAGCTGAGGTTCAACAAAATCAAGATTCTGAATCCGAGATAGATAGCGAGCAGTCTGTAGATCCTGAAAATGACCCAGAAAATGATGAAAATTACCAAAAACTACGCAGAAGCTGAAATGTCAACTGAAGGCGAGCTATGGAAAGCATCCATGAAGGAAGAGTACGAATCCCTCCTGAAGAATGGGACGAGGTCGCTTATAAAGTTGCCTAGTGAGAAAAAACCAATTGGATGCAGATGGGTTTACGCTGTGAAGTCCAATCCGGATGGAAGCGTGAACAGGCTCAAATCACGACTAGTAGCAAAAAATTGCAGCCAACGTTATGGGATCGACTACAAGGAGACATTCGCACCAGCTGTTCGCCAGGCAACTATCAGGTTGATAATTGCACTTGCAGTCGAACATGATCTACACCTACATCAAATGGATGTTGTCACGGATCCGTGCGAGCAGCCGCCAACTCCGGTGACAGCTTGGACCTGACCTAAATGTAAATATTGGCGAAGTCCAGCCGGGCGTCATTGGCCAACTGTAGTAAATCTAGCCTTTCAAAGTGTTCAAGTTATTTCTTCAGTGGCACAACATAAAATAGATTTATTCAGTATGTATGTAGTACAAAAGACAGAATTTGATTCAGACACACAGAACTTTCGAGAGAGACAGCCAGTCATCAGAGCGTCGATACATTTCAGAGCAGCCGTAGGTACATGCGCAGTGTTGCTTTTAGATCGATAATTTCTTATCGTGGCGGTCACTTTGAACACTCCTCCTCAACACAACGCATGTTTACAAAACTTAAACATACTTAATTAGATTTTCTTTTAAACCAAAAGCGAATAAAAATTTATGGTGCTTAACTTTGGCTAAGTTCTTTGTGAGGACATCTGCTATCATCTCATCGGTTGGTAGGTACGCAATGTCGAAAGTAGGTTGCGAAAGTATATCGCCTCTTTTGCTGCAGATGATAAGGCGATGTACTCGGCCTCCGTGGAACTGAGCGCGACTGTCGATTGCTTTCTTGGCTCCCAAGAAATCGCTCCTCCTTCCAATGTGCATATGTACATAGCCAGTGAATGACTTTCGGTTTGTCATACCACTTGCCCAGTCTGCATCGACAAAACACTCAATTGTCTTGCCTTTCTTTGTGTAGCATATCTCCCAGTCGATCGTTTTTGCCAAATATCGAGGAATATGCTTAGCTGCCGCTTCGTGCTCGGAATGAGGGTCCTTGTTACGTTGTGCTAGTTTATTCACCGAATGCGAAATGTCCGGACGAGTCATAATTACAAGATAAGATAACTCTTCAATTAGCTTTTGAAACGAT
Organism: Drosophila algonquin; assembly: GCA_035041765.1. Classification (NCBI taxonomy): domain Eukaryota; kingdom Metazoa; phylum Arthropoda; class Insecta; order Diptera; family Drosophilidae; genus Drosophila; species Drosophila algonquin. Next base: position 6,312 of record JAWNKY010002711.1, read on the forward strand.
GTGCATGCCACCTGGTAACCACCTTCCAGCGGTATAGGGGACTGTCGACAATTTTGTACTGTTCAAGCAATTCTCATGTGTACTTCCTTTGACTGATTGAAATTGCCCCAGTGCTGCCTTCACGTTTCACCTCAATACCTAAAAATTATTGCATAGGCCCGATGTCAACTACATCAAACTCTGCTGCGATCTTTGTTTTGATATCCGATATATCATCCAGGTCCTTTCACGCCAAAATAATTTCATCTACATAGACAGCTATTAGACACATATTTTTACTTCGGCATAAAACCAATGCGCCTCTACGTTGCATCCAACATAGAGTTCAAAACTCTTCCTGATTGTTTAAGTCCATAAATGCTTTTGTGAAGCCTCAAGACGTGATTTGGGTGAATGCCGCTGACGAAGCCTTCGGGTTGCCTCATAAATACCTCATCTTCCAATTCGCCGTTGAGATAAGCCGTGACAACATCCATTTGATGTAGGTGTAGATCATGTTCGACTGCAAGTGCAATTATCAACCTGATAGTTGCCTGGCGAACAGCTGGTGCGAATGTCTCCTTGTAGTCGATCCCATAACGTTGGCTGCAATTTTTTGCTACTAGTCGTGATTTGAGCCTGTTCACGCTTCCATCCGGATTGGACTTCACAGCGTAAACCCATCTGCATCCAATTGGTTTTTTCTCACTAGGCAACTTTATAAGCGACCTCGTCCCATTCTTCAGGAGGGATTCGTACTCTTCCTTCATGGATGCTTTCCATAGCTCGCCTTCAGTTGACATTTCAGCTTCTGCGTAGTTTTTGGTAATTTTCATCATTTTCTGGGTCATTTTCAGGATCTACAGACTGCTCGCTATCTATCTCGGATTCAGAATCTTGATTTTGTTGAACCTCAGCTGATGCCATGTCATTAGAATCTGATGCCACTGGTCTGCCCCCTTCAGGTTCTACAAAAATTACATCTCTACTCTCTACAAGTTTCCTGATTTCTTTACTAACCAAACGGTATGCTTTGGCCGTATCTGAGTAGCCCACCATTACATACTCTAAACCTTTTTGTGCGAATTTAGATTTCTTTGTTTTATCTAGAGCAATCGCCACTGAGCCAAAAACTTTTAAACATCTTAAAAGCATCGAAAACCTGATCTTTGGTTCTTAGAAAATGTACTGACACATATTTTGAAGAATCATCAATAAATGTTGCGAAATATCGATTTCCTCCCATTGACTGCTTTTGCATTGGACCGCATACATCACTATGTACTAAGTTTAATACACCCTTTGCCCTGTTTGTGCTCGATTGAAATGGCTGCACGCAAATTTTACTTTTTGCGCATGTTGCACACACTTGTTTTGGCTTGTTTATACCCTTGAGACCTATTACCATCTCCTTACTAACCATTTCCTTTCGTGCGTCAAAATTTACATGGCCGAACCTGTTGTTCCATTTAAATTCCTCTGCCTCTGCCATACACTTTTCCTGATTGTCCTGAACCATAAACAATACATTTTCAAGACGTGCCTTTATAATCATTTTTCCATTATCAACGAGGGGGAACGTTATGAGCCGCTGCAAAGGCCGCGGCTCTACCTTATACCCTTTACTCAGTCAGTATATACATACATACATACATTTATGAGCTTACGATTTATGAAATTTATTATATGTTCGCAAAAGGGACAATTAAATTTTGGGCAAAAAATAATATTTAAAATATAAAAAAATGAAGTCAAAACATTTTTGGAATTTTTATACATGTTTCCATATTTGTTCACATATGCTTTTTGCATCTGCTTCTACATTTCTACATGACATGTATAACTACATATTCGAGACTTACAAGTGTTTGCGAGAGAGAGAGGGAATGATTAAGCGCTTGGCAGGCGTTGCGTAGCCATTTAAATTTAATTTGTTCCTTCTGTCCATAATGATGATCCCACCTGATCCAGATTCGGCAATCTGATAGATACAGTAACTTCCCATGATTCTGCGTTTTTGGTTTACTTTTATATTAAAAATTGTGGATTCCACAGATTTTCGTCTTTTGTGGGGGCGGAAGGGGGCGTGGCAAAATTTTGAAATAAACTTGTACTAAATTGATATCACAGGAGCTTGGATAGAAAGTTTGGTTGCTCTAGCTCTTATAGTCTCTAGCTCTATAGTCTCTAGGCGCTCATTGGGACGAATAGGCAAAACAGACAGGGTCGCGTGTGAGAGATAGCGAGAGGGAACGATGACTTTCGAAATGGTTTTCTTCATTGTAGCTAAAATAATGATCCGATCTGATCCAGATTCAACACTCTGATAGAAATGGTCATTCTCTATGATTCTTTTTAGTTTTCTCGTATCTTCAAAATTGTGTACGCCACAGACTTTCGTCTTTTGTGCGGGCGGAAAGGGGCGGGTCGAAATTTTGCAACTCATTTGAAGTAGTGTGATCACACAGGAGACTGGATACAAATCTTGGTTACTCTAGCTTTAATAGTCTTTGAGACGGACGGACGGACGGACAGACAGACATGGCTATATCGACTCGGCTATTGATGCTGATCAAGAATATATATACTATATGGGGTCGGAAACGCTTCCTTCTGGACCTTACACACATCCGTTATCACCACAAATCTAATATACCCCTATACCCTTCGATTACCGGGTATAAAAATGAAGTCAATCCATTTTTGGAATTTTTATACATCATTCCATTTTTGTTTACATATGGTTTTTACATCTGCTTCTAGATTTCATAATTCCGACCTTTTCCAGATTCGGCAATCTGTTAGACACGGTCATTTTCCATGATAATGTGTTTTTTGGTTTTCTTTTATCTTAAAAATTTCGTCCTTTGTGGGGCGGAAGGGGGCGTGTCAAAATTTTGAAATACACTTGTATTGAATTGATATCACAGGAGTTTGGATAGAAAGTTTGGTTGCTCTAGCTGTTATAGTCTCTGAGATCTAGGCGTTCATTTGGACGAATAGGCCAACCAGACGGGGTCGCGTGTGAGAGAGAGCGAGAGGGAACGATGACTTTCGAAATGGTTTTATTCATTGTAGCTATATTAACAATCCGATCTGATCAAGATTCAACACTCTGATAAAAATAGTCATTCTCTATGATTCTGCGTTTTCTCGTATCTTCAAAATTGTGTACGCCACAGACTTTTGTCCTTTGTGCGGGCGGAAAGGAGCGGGGCGAAATTTTGCAACACATTTGGAGTAGTGTGATCACACAGGAGACTGGATACAAAACTTGGTTGCTCTAGCTTAAATGGTCTCTGAGATATAGGCGCAAATGAAGACGGACAGAGGGACGGACAGACAGACATGGCTATATCGACTCGGCTATTGATGCTGATCAAGAATATATATACTTTATGGGGTCGGAAATGCCTCCTTCTGGGTGTTACACACAACCGTTATCCCCACAAATCTAATACACCCCTATACTCTTCGAGTACCGGGTATAAAAATCATCGCTTGATTTTTCTCAAATACAACCTTTTTCCATTGTTTAATACTTTTGTGACCGATATAAAATTGTTCTGTAAGTCTGGTACCAAGATAACATTTTCCAGTGTAACCGCTCTATCACCGAACTTTACTTTAATGGTTCCATTCCCCTCAGCAATAAGTGATTTACCGCCGACTAAAAATACATTTTGATTGTCTTCCGTGAACGACACAAAGCGTTCCTTGTCACAACATAGATGCGCCGTTGTGCGCCACGCATTTAACATTCGGTCATTTGGCTTTGCAACATTTTTAATTGGTACATATTTTTCAGGTTCCACTTTGGTATCTTTAGTTACACAAAGCAATGTGCCTAATTATTCTGCGTTTATACTGCTTGCGCCCTTGTTATTAACATCTTCTAGCTTTCTTTTGACACGACATCCTGATTTAAAATGACCTTCTTTTCCGCAACTTTTTGCCCTTCTTTAAGTTTTTCTTAAAGTTTTTGTTTTCATAACTAACATGTAGTTCCACACTGCTTAAGATTTCCTTGCAGACGCTATCTTCCTGCCTATTTGCTTCTTAAGACATTTTTATTTTTAGCATGCTCAAGATCGGCAAATCATCCCGTGTCTCAATCGCAACAACAAAACTTTCATAAGATTTAGGCAAGCCATTTAGCAACACAACTGATAAGATATTTTCATGAACCTTTATGCCGACTTCTGCTAAAGCCTCATGTATCACTTGGAATTAATGCAAATATTCCTGTGCACTCATATCTTCCGACATTTTTAACGACAACAACTGTTTAATTAACAGCACTACCCTTGCCGGTATGTATATGTATATGTACATATGTATGTAGTACAAAAGACAGACTTTGATTCAGACACACAGAACTTTCGAGAGAGACAGCCAGTCATCAGAGCGTCGATACTTTTCAGAGCAGCCGTAGGTACATGCACAGTTTTGCTTTTAGATCGATAACTTCTTATCGTGGCGGTCACTTTGAACACAAAGCTCGTTTGAGCGGGAACAAAATCTGCTTTTGCTCGATCTGCTCTATGCGAGCTGAAAGCTCCGTTTCATCCAAATCGGCCAGCTCTTCCTTGGTGAGAAACCTGTCCAGGGTATTTAATTGACGCGCGATTGCCTCCGCCGTATGCCTCTAAAAATCAATATCACTAGGCATTACCGCGTTCGCGACATTATTTGGCTCAGGTTCTGCCATGTTGGGGTTTTACAAAACCACTTAGTACGAGAGAAAAAGCACCCTGTATACGTATAAACGAAAACCGCTAGAACCGCCAGCAAAGGGATTACAGCTAATCGATCTAGCTGTGCGAGCTGTCCGATTCCGCTTTGTGCTACGTTCGTATGTATTGGTTAGTTCACTGCACTGCCCAATGCACTGCACTGACCGAACTGCCGCGACGAATAACTGTATAGCCAGCAACGGTCTAAGCATGTATACATATATGTTTTGGCGCAAAACGCCGAAAATTTTGTTGAGGCTTTTGAATGTTATATATGTTATATATTTGACCCCGCTATTCAGACGATCACGTCGGGGTCACCAAATTTGATGTGGGGATAATGCTTTTTATCCCCGATCGGCCGAATAATTATTTCAAATAAAGAAAACGCGGCGCAGAAATAAAATTACGAATGTTCTTTATTGGCGTCTAAATGGCGAGAGGCCCTTGCTTGCCCTTCTCATTTCCAGCATTGCCGCTCCGATCGCTGGGCGCAGCTTCGCTTCGCTCGGCAAACATAGATAACGCCAAGCATAGATAATAAAGAGCAGAGCGAGCTTTGAGAGAGCGTTTAGTAGGGCAAGCAAGTGCAAGAATTTAGAAGAACAATTTTATTTATTTGCGGCTATTTGGCAAGCCACTATTCGGCGGGGGTCTGCTCCAAGCAGGACGCACTTGCTTACATTTTCGTTTAAAAAGTGTCGACGCACTAACCCACCTGGACATCCCGACAGAGACAGCAGGCATGTGCCCTTTCAAAATTTGCTAGTGGAAATATTCGAAGCATTTCAGACAATCTGTGAAGAAGCCAAAAAAGAAGCCTGCACAACCTCCACCTGACTATTCATTGGCTTTAATATTAGAGCGAGGGCTAACAAAAAAACCAATACGTAGCCATTAGAAAAGATTAACAAAAAAGAAATTGTGTTATTTATCCTCATTATAACGAAGTTGCTGAAGTCGCTAAAGACAGTCTACAAACTCTTCTGAACCAAACCGCAGGTAGACTTGTTGCGTAGCAAGAAGATGTTTACTGCATGTGATAGCTGATCAGAATATTGATTTTCCCTTAGTTGAACTTTCGATGGAAGTACTGCTCAGGCAAATTATAACCTATACGCTATAAGGATGAAATATCGAAATAATACATATATCAAATATAAAATATACCTAGAATGGATATTCAAACGTTATTTTCATATTTATTTGAAAAAAAAATTTTGAAAACAAAATTTTTTATACTCGAAGAGTTTAGGGGTATGTTAGATTTGTGGTGATAACGGATGTCATATAACGCCCAGAAGGAAGCGTTTCCGATCCCATAAAGTATATCCCATATATTTTTGATCAGCATCAATAGCCAAGTCGATATAGCAATGTCAGTCCGTCCGTCCGTCCGTCTGTCCGTCCGTCCGTCTGTCCGTCTTCATTTGCGCCTATATCTCAGAGACTATAAAAGTTGGACCAACCAAATTTTGTATCCAGTCTTGTGTGTTATCACACTACTAAAAGTGTATTTCAAAATTTCGCCCCGCCTCCTTCCGCCCTTACAAAGGAGGCCCCATTCTCGCTCTCTCTCACACGCAACTCCGTCTGCTTTGCACGTTCGTCCAGATGAGCGCCTAGATCGCAGAGACTCTAAGAGCTAGAGCAACCAAACTTTCTGTCCAAGCTCCTGTGATATCACTTCAATACAAGTGTATTTCAAAATTTTGAGACGCCCCCTTCCGCCCCTACAAAATCTCTGAAATCCACAATTTGTAAGATACAAGAAAACTAAAAACGCAGAATCATGGGAAATGAATATATTTCGCAAGCTTCTACATTTATTTGCTTTATGGCTCAAATCAGCCCCATTAAGTTTTCTTGGCATTGCTCACGCAGTTATTTATTAAATATTTTTTCGGTAATGTCAAAAACTTGACAGCATTAATTCTAAAATGTTAAAATGCTTATGGTGGACAGCCTTTATAGCTGAGGGGTATGAAAAATAGATGTTGGTCGATTCTCAGACCTACTCAATATGCCCACAAAATTTCATGAGAATCGGTCAAGCCGTTTCGGAGGAGTATGGGAACGACCATTGTGACACTAGAATTTTATATGTATAGCTACACAAACAGTGACTCACACCGATTATGCTGTGTCAAATAAAAAGTTTAAGGTGCATCAGATTTAAAACTAGAAAAAAAACAAAAAATTTTTAAACGCCATTTTGTTTTATGTTTTATCACATTTAAAAAGGAACTTTTTTTGCTGCTTAAATATTGCTCAGTTTTAAAAATAAAATAGAAACTAGAAGCACTAGGAACTATACACCTTTGTTTCTTCCGCTTTGTAGGTCGAATTACTCCTTGCATGAACCATTTAGGGTCCTATGCTCGGATTATAATTCCCTCTATCATATTGTATCTACCACTAACTCCCTTCCTAGTCTTAAATTACAGATACTCTTATATCTTTCCCGTAACTAGTAATTACTTCGCTTCTTTAGTTAGATTTGTTCTACTTTTCCTCGAACACTAGTCTAACACCTATCCTTCCTGCATGTCCGCGATCGGTTCGGTAAACGAGTCGCGCGTTATGCGGCAGCGCCCCTCGGTCGGTTGGGCGGGAGGTGGGCTGCGTTCTTGCCTGGGATCCGCGCGTAACAGCCATCGGCTGGTGTCGCTTGGTAAAAGTAAAAAAAATATATTTTAAATACACCTCCCAGCTTGAAAGATGTGGGCAAAAACCAGGTTAATATTAGGCATATAAAAGGTTCAACAGGTATTTTAATACTTAGTATGTCATGCCTTAACCTTTATTACGTCTCTTAACCTACCATTCATGGAAGAGATCTGCTTCCGAGTGGTTTCCGAGCTTATTTTGTTCCATTCCTCCAGAAGGGCTTTTTTAAGGTCCTTTTTGCTAGAAATCCTGGGATTCTGGATGTTGTTCTCCAACGCAGCTCACAAATTTTCAATAACATTTAAGTCTATAGACTGGGCCGGAGAATCATTACGTGGAAGTTCCAGATAAGCCAGAACTGCACTATTACGGACGAATGTTTCGGGTCATTATTCAGGTAGAACCGGAAATCACGTCGGATTCCAAGTTTCTCGACTAGTTTTTAGTGAGGGCTGGTTTTTTTACCAGGCCACCAGCTGTGCTGACTCTCGGCATTGTCGAGTGTTGCTGCTCCGAGAACACTCACTGGCAGTCCGAGACAGCTTATTTTCGTTACTCTCCCTAGTGATGCTCGCTTATTCGCCTACAGAGTTAAGTTGTTTGCTGTCCGCAACCTGCGACCCGTCCGGTGGTCTCACCTAGGCCTTTTCTGAACCACCTCTCCAACTCACCAAATGATTGCACTAGCTGAGAAATTTCAGAACAGTAAAAACTTACTGACCATCCCCAAAATTGATGGTCGAATGTGGGAACAGGCTATTAATTGCAAAAAAAAAAGGTAAATGTTAAATACGTGGACAACCTCTCAGAAATTAACGAAATTTTTTTCCTGGATAGACCCCTATTTATCATGAATTTAGGTAAAAACATTTTGTGGCGGTCGCTTCTAGTTTTTTTTTTTAAATATTTAAAGTTTAGAGTTTTTAACGCCAAAAATGGCTTGCCCGGGTCACTTCCTGTGTTGTTGTTGTTGATTTTTTGTGTGGTTTTTCATGTTTTTTGTTGTCCTTTTAGTTGTTGTTGTTGTTTTTTTGGATAATTGTTATTGTTTTGAGTATTTTTTTGTGTTATTATGAGTTATTTTAACCAACCAAAAGCGATAGAAATGTGTTTGGTATGTATATATTTGTACTGCGAAGTTAGGTATTTTATAGCTAGTTTTCAGTTAAAGCTATATTTTATTTCACAAGTGTCTAAAATAGCTATAAATTAGTTATACTGGCCTATAACTAAACTAAAATAAACTAAACTAAACTAGCTACAAGTGATGACAAGAAAGGGGGTCGTCACGACGCTGTGGCCATTGCAACGGTAACTGGTGGGTTTACTCCTCGGCTTCAGAATCCTGTGGGAGATATGAATGTATAAAAGTAGTTGTGCTGTATTATATAAATGAAAAAGTAGCGCCGCAGGCGGAAAATTAAAAAAAAAAAAATCGCGCGATATAGATCATTATTTACCTCTTCGAAATGAACATCATTATTCCTGACGGACACCTTGCTTGGATCGTATAAATTACCAAGCGCCGTGAACAACTCATGGATCCGGTCCCTGTGATCTTCAAATCGTTTTTGAAATTGGAATTTAGCCAAGTAACCCATATATATTTGACACGTCTGTCTCCTTTGCCCAAGAAAATCAAATATAAATGGCAGTAGCCGGCGCGACAAATATGGTAAAACCCATTGACCGTTACAATGTCTCGCCATAGTGTTGAGACGACTCGCATTCATGGCCAGTTATCCTACTTTATAGCTAGTTTACAGCTACTTTATAGCTATTTTATTATGTGTAAAATGATATATAGCTTTAAATTAATTTAAATTTTATAGCTAAAAAAAAACCTGAAAAACTCTAAACTTTAAATATTTAAAAAAAAAACTAGAAGCGACCGCCACAACATTTTTTTACCTAAATTCATGATAAATCGGGGTCTATCCAGGAAAAAATTTCGTTAATTTCTGAGAGGTTGTCCACGTATTGAACATTTACCAAAAAAAAAAAGACTTATTTATCTATTAACAGCCTATTTCTACAAATCAACATGGGATGCCCAGTACGGGATCGCCATTTCGAAATTTTCCTGTTAGCTCAACCATCCATTTTGGATGTTCCCATTTCGCTATTTTCTATTCAATATCAAGCCGATGGTTTTAAATATTGTCATTCACAACAAAAAAATGTAATTCACTTCGCAAACGTAAATATGACAGATAAGAATAATTTTTATTCTCCAGCAAAAACAACGAGAATCCAGAGGTCTTTCAATCACAGATGTTCAATATTCAGTTTGAAATGCTGATTTTCAATGTATGGTGGCATTTGGATATCATGATTTCACATCTGTCAAAATTCCCACCGTTCCCCGTCAATGTACTATGTAGAAAAGTGACATCAGATATAATTCACTGAATTACCAAGGCAACTACCGTACGATATTCCGCCGAGGACCCTAGGCAATGGAGGGCAATGGCTATTCTCCTTTCCAACGGGATTGCCAATCGAAAAGCAGTGTCTTTCTTATTCAGATTATGCAACAGTCCAACAAGAATGCTGAACGCACTCCTTTCCATGCGGAAATTTTCCTTAAAAAAGGCATCGAGTACCTTGCAACATCCTCCTCCCAAAAATATCCATATCTTGGCTATTTTAATTTGGGATACATTATTTAATATAAAAGAAATCGAAATCCCAAATTCTCCACAGCTGCTGCAGACATCGTCACCAACTCTACACACTGCAGAGTCGTTATACTGTCTTGCTCTTCCATACGGAGAATAAATTCGTTAATTTGAATTAATTCATTAATTCGTAGTCGTTCATTTTAATAATATTATATAAAACCAAATTTTCGTAACCAAGCACGTGCAGCAGCTGAAACTTAATAACTCAACTTTTGCATAGTTTAAACGCCAGTTCTGAGCTATTGAGTGGTATCCGAGGCGTTTACACTTAGGCCGCATCATTTCTGCATTATTTTGTCATCATTTTGTTGGCTCCAAAGAACATAAATTACGTGCTGCTGACTTTAAAAGTTATAATCAGTGCATATCAAAAGATCTTTGTGGACCCTTGCAAGTATTTGTGTTACCGTTTTGTTGCTTGCAATTAGGCTTACTTTAATTGAAATGTTCGGGAATGGTTTGGCGGTTCAACTTTAAATTGAATTTATTATTTGATTCGACAAAAATACCCCGATACCGCGTCGAATCCCCGAATAATTTGAGTATTTGGTAAAAATACTTGACAGAATTCGGTAACACTTGCAAATTATGCGCCGAATGTTGTATCATGCGGCCGCATCATTGTCTTCTTCTATCTACAGGGTTCTTATGGGCATCATTGTCGCATGTTCCATATAACGGAAAAATCCAATGATACGCCCTAATATAAAAAGGGTACAAGCTTGTGACCGTTTATATATCATTTGATTTAACCAAACCTCAAATAGAACTCAGAAAAAATTGGTCCTCACTGCTCGTTTTCATGCTAACAGCTGATGCAATTCGATTCGCAAAAGTAGGTGCTACGGCTTTCATTTACTTTTACGTTTGGCGTTTTAAGCTGGGTATTTCGTTCTCGTTGCCTGATATAAAAAAAAGATATATGTAGAAAATGTACTAAAAAACTCTACCATAGAGAGAAAACTGAAAGTCATTAAAAAAATCTATCAAAATAAGTGTGTTTGGTTCTAAACTTAAATAAGAAGTTAAAAGTAAAAGATATGGCTTAGTAACAATAGAAATTACATATTAAATTCGCACATGCTAAATATGCTGGTTTTCCAAATGTTCCACATTCTTGCGAAACGATGAGCAATGAAAATTGTTAGTGACACAAATTTAGTAAAACCGAGAGTTTTTAATCGAAAATTAACGTTTTGAAAACGTACAACGTTTTATACATTTTTTAAATTTTGCCGCATCATTGGATATTTCCGTTAAATGGAACATGCAACAATGATGCCCATAAGAACCCTGTGGATAAAAGAAGACAATCATGCGAGTCGCATGTTTAAACATGCGCCGCATTATTTGCAAGTGTTACCATATTCTGTCAAGTACTTTTACAAAATACCGATATGATTGAGCGGCCAAACCATTCCTAAGCATTTCAATTAAAATAAGTCTGATTGCAAACAACAAAATGGTAACACAAACACATGCGAGGGTCTGCAAAGTTCTTGTGGTTCCATCTTTACAAGTGCCACTTGAAAATTAAAGTAAGCAGCACGGTTTTTTTTTCGGTAGAGCTAACGTTAGCTTCACAAACATTGGACTCTTTGTTAAAAAGCTCTATTAACAATTGGGTACTTGCAGTGAAACTCCCAAATGCACCGTTTCCCACATTTAAAAAAAATTGATCATTATTTTAGTAATTCTTTTTAATTTCAATGAATATCCATGTGTTCTTTTCAATCTGTCCAATATGTTCAATTCAATGTGTGTGTCCGAATAGCTGACAAAATGATGCGAGAAATGATTCTGCAGTGTAATGTGCCGTTTACACTGAAGCTGCGTCTTGATTCTTTGCGTCTTCCCAGAAACGCAGTTTTTTTTACATAGGTTTAGCATAGGGCTCTAGTGGTGGCAAAAAATTGCGTCGTCTTCGGACGCAGGTGCGTTTATTCGTTATATTCGATTGGTTTTGGTTTTTCTTTGCGCATAACAGCAATTTTCGTATTTTTCTGCCTTTTAGAGGAACTATTACCACTAATAACTACAAAAAACAGCAGATTAAAATTTACATTTTGCCGCGTAAAATTTTTAGCTGAGTAAAAAGGGGCAAAAATACATGTAATGCTTAGAAAAAATTGTTTAAACTAATTTTATTATTAAATCAAGTTTAAACAAACTAATTTTATTATTAAAAATAAGCATTTCAACACTATAGTTGACTTCAAATTTTTTTGTTGCAAATCCCATGTCTTTGAATCCTTTCACTGTTTCCGTGATCCTTTCAGGGTAATGTTAATGTTAATATTATCTGCTAGTCTGCTGGCATATACTTATCAGCGAGTTGAGCAACTACCTCGCGACAAAACTCCAGTAATATGCGGCAGACAATGGCCTTTGACACACCAAATTGACTCCCTAACTTACGATATTCCGCAGACGATCCTAGGCAACAGTCCAACAAGAATGTTGAAAGTACTCCTTTCCATGCGGAAATTTTCATTAAAAAAGGCATCGGAGTTGTCCACAACATCTTCCTCCCAAAATGAACCATATCGTGGCTATTGCAATTTAGAATACATTATTTAATTGAAAAGAGAGAACATTATCTGCTCTTCACTTACAAGGGTCCAAACGCGAGGAGGACGTTGCAGTTGCAAGACGAATTTCAACTTTTCTGAGGATGTCTGAGTTATCGTCCTACATCATCGACATCAATGATGCACTCACTTTGCGACACCGCAGTTAAAAGAATCAACTCTATTTCCGACATATTTCGTTGATTGTCGAACATTATTGACTTTGTTTACAAAATTTGTCTTCCTCTTCCAAGACGCAAAGACGCTGTGGTGTAAACTCCTCTTCTGCTTCTCTGGGTCTTTTCCGATATCGAAAGAATTTTAACTTATGATCACAACGAAAAGAATGTCGTTCCAACAGCTTCAAGAATACCATAAATAAATTTGTACTTTTACCAACCCTGCAATAGTGCTGACAGATAATAGCTGACTGTCATTAAATCTGTTTACGCTAGATGTTTTCAGAGCGTCCAGTATTCGTTCTTGTTAGTCGGCCATGTTCATTTAAATCTTCATTTCTTAAAATAAATAAATTAATTAATTATTAGCATAAAAGTCTTTTTATGTTGAAAGTGTACTGCATATGGAATGAATAAAAGTATATTTAAAGGTGGTTTAGATCTAGCCTTAAATAAGAAAATATATCAAAAATACCATAGTCAAAGCAGCTACATTTTCGCTGGATATATTTGTATTCGCGTATAGTAGTCACAAATGTATGTAGTGTATTGGGGAAATAAAATATATATAATTATTTCGACGTTTTGCAAGTGTTTTTTGTACGAATATAACCCCTTTCTACGTATGATACATAGAGAAATCTTATGCGTGAATTTCCAAAAACATGTATGTTCATATATATATAAACATATGTACATATGTGAATTGTCAAGGAATTAAATCTACATTCATACATACATATATACATGGCTAGTATACTTAAGTATAAACATGTGCATGCGTTGCAGAAATGAAAATTGCAATGGTTTAATAAATAAAATATTAATGAATTAGTGTACAAATAAGGGCGTTATCTTACGTGTACTTACGTTAATGCATATGTATGTCGACAAGTCTATATCTACATATGTATGAATGCCTAAAATGTCTACATATGTATCATACGCAAAACTTCGTAACTAGTCAATAAAAAAAAAAATGTGTTCCCATTTATCTGCAGTTTAGTCCTACCATTTTTAAACCGAATCATAAACGAATCAAACCATTCTAAAAGAGGCACACCAATCTGAAAGTCTAAGTCTGACATAAATTATGGGGGACCGTGACATCCCGAGCGTACCCGTCACAACGTTAGCGGGACTAACCAGCACTTCTGATTGTAAGTAATAATTCATATACATATATTGTATATGACATATTCATATGTCATAATACATAAATGTAATAAATATATATATATTTTTTTTATATTTTACGAAGTGCTCAGCGAGTTACCTGTATCCGATTCTCTCCTGAGTGCGGCCTCACTAAATAAGTCACTACTGTTCCATGCTTTAGTTGCAAGTGAATCGGATAATTTACTTTCTGTTCGAGATGGAACTCTCGTACGTCAGTTGGTAAATGCCATTGAACAAACAAATTCTGATAATATGTAAGTACGATTTATGTACGTTTAATAATTTAGTATTAATCATGATTATTTTTCAGCGTGTTAAAACCAGAGTATACTATTGAACAACATGGAACTAATATTAGTACTTATCCAGAGCTACTCCAGGGCATTTACAATTTCCGGCCAACTGTTTTTAACACGCCATTAAAGATAAGTGAGTTTTAACATTAATATATGTACATATGTGATTTTTCTTACATTATCAAATGTAATATCCAGTGCGAAGTAACACCAAGGAACTAACTCTCAGCGAACACATTGAGGGTCAATTACATTCCTCTCCTCAGCCGACAACGTCATCTACTGATATATCCCAAAAAATGCAACAATCGCTCACTTATATTGGAACATCTTCCAGGTGAGAATTACTAACATTTACTGTTACTGTGTCATCCATAATATTATTAAATTTGTATGAAAACTTTTATTTTTAGTATGGCTGATACTGACGTGCTTCCAGATGAGTATTCCATGATATGTTCTAGGACAAATATGAATGAAATCAATAAAAGAATGGAGAGACCGCGAAACCAAGAGGAAGATGTTACACAAACACTTCCGAAAATTGAGGAAATGGAAATCGCTCACACTCCAGAAATAAAGAACCAAAATTCATCTTTATATTCCGTGCAGCAACAGTATTTCAGTCCTCATAAAGTTCGAGAATATACTTTAAATTGCGATAATTTAAAACCGGAAGACAATCGTGTCTCTTTTCATCGGATGGCTGATGAATTCCCATTTTTTGAATCCCCAATTTATCATTTACAAGCTGCTACAACAGAATCGCAAGCTCCTACAACATCGACATCAATGATCCAAGGCAACTTCCAAAATGTATTAAATTTGCAACGACAGCAGATTACGGAATTTACAGCACATCACAAAGATGAACAGAAACCATTACTGCCAAACAAAAAAAATCAGTTACCGACGCAAACTACCAACGTGCCAGACGGACAATTATTACCTGCAACTTCAGCATCGCTTATAAGTAATAACAGTGGACCTGCAATTGGCCAAGAACCTCATCAAAACAATTCAACTTCGGCAGCTACTTCGACATCGACCTCATCAAGTGGCAAGTCCCAGGTTCGGGTATGTATAAATCGTCTTAACATTGAGGATACTCGTTTGATGCAGCAAAGTATTAAAAAGTTTGTACAAAAGTCACCAGAATTGGCTAGAAGTATGGGGTTACTACAACAATCATCAGAACAACAGCCAAATACGAGATTGAATATTCTGCCTATGACTTCCGAGTTAGAAGTCGCTAGGACCACTACTGAAACTTTAGACACAACATTGGATATGTTTTCAACAATTAAAGCAGATGAGAAACGTAATGTTTCAAAACGAAAAACGGCTATTTCTATTGGTGATATTCCCCCGGAACAAATATGTAAATATTCTTATGATAAAAAAAGTTAAATCCTCTATAATTCTCGTTTCTTTAGTCTCAAAACCCAAAGTGCGTCGCGTTGAACGAATAATAGCCATTTCAAACTCAAAAGATATAAAGGATGAAGTAACGCGGTCACAAACATATCAACATTTTATGAGAAATATGGAACAAATTATTGAGATGTTGGACGATACGGAATCGCCAAATTTTGATTCAGGTATGTAAACCTTGAATGTGAGACCTTGCGAATCTTTGTTGTGGTAAATTTGACACATAATACAGATATTTAGATTACAAAAAATCCGACTTGTTTTCTGGCATCAAAGTTTTCTTTTACTTAATTGAAAAATGTTATTTTTAACCGGAGTTCAGGGGATACTATAATTGCGGTTGATAGGGTGTGTTACATCCAGAAGGAAGCATTCCGAACCAATAAGATATATGTATATATATATTCTTGATCAGTATCAATAGCTATGTGGATATAACAGTCTCAGTGAATTTTAGATCTAGAGCAACCAAATTGTGTATCCAGACACAAAGAACGAATATCTGTGGCATGTACAACTTTGAAATAAAAACCTAGAAAATACCTTCCTACCAGATTGCCGAATTTGGCAAGATATTACGGCTGATACTGGTGTGAGATGTGAGACTTTAATAATGAGATTTTAATAACTCAAGAACGCCTGAACCGATTTGAATAAAAACACGTTTTTATGGATGTTTTAAAAAATAGGTCCTTCCAATAACTTAAGGAATATATAGAATAGTGAATCATCAGCTACCTTAGCTACCAGACGTCTTTGTTGTGCTTCTCGTTCGAAAATGAATTGTTAAAAATTCCGCTAGACAGAAGATTTAATTTTTCCTCACATAGCCGTAATTCAGATAAGGATTGGAACAACATGAATCAATCCACTCAAGAAGAACGAAAAACACACACGACCAAAGAGGTGCAGCCTGTGAAACAACTAGGAATCACCCATATGATGTTTCCTTCGACCAATTTAAGAAATTTTTTTATTCGAAAATTTTGTGGTAGCCTCTGAGGTACAGCAACGTTTTGAAAATAATATTTCGGCCCGAACTGTTCAACGTCGACCAAAGAAGGTGGCTCTTTGTTTTAGGGTTCCTTGCCATTAAATGCATCTTCTTTGGACGCTGCTGGACAGATACTATCCCATGAGGATTTTTAAGCCGATCCGGAGACTCTTTTTATAATAACACTATCTTTGAAAATATTTTGTTTCTTATTATATAAGTATGACAAAAAAACAATTAGTATAGAATTTTGTTTGAAATTGATTTAGCTACAACCAAAGATTAAAATTAGATAATAGGTAAACATTTACGAAAACCACTATTAATCAAGCACTATGCATTGCCAATGTGAAAACCCAGTAGAATAAATGCAATCGTAGACGTCCTTCGTTGCAGGACTAATTCCGTGAATATCGTCCAAAATTAGTTGTGCCACACAATATCGATTCTGTGCGCGAAATTATTGAGCAAGATCGTCATGTCAGATACCATAATATTGGGACATCCAGCCGCGAAAGAGAAAGAATGAGTAAGCTAGTGGAAGGCGTTGCGTAGCTACTGCAATTTGATCTGTTCTCTTTGGATATAATTATAATCCGATCTAAATCAATAAACAATTTGGGAGATTTGGTAATTTTCCATTATAAGGAAGCGATCAAGGCCGGGGTACATCTTTTAGTCTCACCAGGGTTGAAATTACAGCACTATTTAACATTTTTGGGACTCGCGTGGGACTTAACGACAATGGTACGTGTCTCAAGATACGGCAGATAGCTTGGGACTCTGCGGAAATACCAATTAGGTTCACCTGAAAAGGACGAGGAAATCGCCGGACGGCACCTTCGGGCACCTGTTGGCATAAGAACTTCCGCAGTTTTCATTCTTTTTATTCAACGCACATTCGATTGCCCTGCCTACCGCACCGCTCTGCTACACTGATACTCACAACGTGAGAATCGCTTAAAGTTTATCCGTTTCTCGCCCCGGCTCACGTTGCTTTATCCTGCTCGTGTGCGTCGTCCTTCACCGCTGGAACTGTCCGCCACTTGTACGCTTCACTTCGACCGTTTCTCTTTAACGCACCTCGCTTGTTATCTATGGGTGGCGTCACTCCCTTTACTTTAGGGTTTTTTTCTCTGTCATCACATCTGCATCTGGGTCTTGACTCCCTCGCAGCTTCTTAGCTTCTCGCTCTCTAGCTCTAGTTGCCGTTCTATAGGGCTATATTCTGCTATATTCTCCCTCGGCATACTGCCGCATTCTATCGGTGTCTACCGCTCTCTTCCGTTCTTCTGCCGGCTCTGCTTTTGCGACGGTGGCTTGCTCCCTCTCTGCCTGCTGAGATCCGCTCTCCCTTTCGTTGGCGTTGATATGGGCGCGTGGATTCTTGTGGCTGGGCTGTTGCGCTTCCTTTTTCTGACGTGGTTTGTCGCTAGCTTCAGTTCTCACCGTCGTCAGTGTAATTGTCGCTGGGTTCCTCGTTCTCTCAACTAGAGACCCAAGCAAGCTATAACCAGAGCTCGCAAATAACCGTCAACCATTTTAAAGTGTCCGAAAAAACCCGATCTTTTACGAACACTTTGAGAACGTGGAGCGAAAGAACACATTCAAAAGTGTTTTCGCTCAACAACTGTTCTTCTCAGACCAAAACACTTTTTTTTGTGTTCTCTTTGGTTCGCTCTCTCAGGGACTGTTTTGATCGGACACTTTCGGAAAACAGTCCTTTTGTATGTATGCGTGCGCCTGTGTTTTCCTACATAGCATTTATGCACCTGAATTGCTCAGGCATATTCTTTTCTCTTTCTCGCACACAGCAAGAAAAAACCTTTTTTGAAGACACTTATTGCGCAGTGGTCTTTCAAAGACCGTTTTGCAGTTACCGCTCACTCAAAAGTGTCCCTATCTGTGGTTATTGAGAGACCGAATCGTTTTTTCGATTGAGCCAAATAGTCGGACCGAAACACACAAGCGAAACGAAAAAAGTATTTCGCTCAGAGAGAGATCGTGTGTACCAAATTTTTGTATGTTTTGTCTGTGTGAGGACTGCGTTGGAAAAATCGGTTGACGGTTATTTACATGCTCTGGCTATAACCTAGCCTGCGCAGCGTATTAGTTGTCTCTATGTATGAAATGAGCTCTGCCAAGATTTGCGAAAAATAGCTGCGAGCAATAACTCTCTCTCTCTCTGATGTGGTTGCGTTGCTGGGATATATTTTTCTTCAGAGGTAGTGCTTCTATTTGTCACTTAAATTAAGTTTCTTATAACTGGTTTTATTGAACTTTGCAGTTCTGAAATGCTGACAAATGCAGCTATAAAATCGACCCAGACACTTTGTAGCTGCAGTTTACCGTCTGGAAGATATTAAGCTTTCAAACTAAAATTCAGGACTTTTCTTGAATTTTCTAAGACAAAATTTCGGGAAAAATACACAAAAAAATTATGAAATTTGAATTTGAAAGCTTAATATCTTCCAGATGTTAAGCTGTATCTACAAACTGTCTGGGTCGGATTCATAGCTGCATTTGTCTCTTTATTAAAACTGAAAAGTTCAATACAACTAGTAACAGGCAACTTAAGTCATGTGAAAAATAGATGCACTCCCTCGGTTTTTCTTCTTCTTCTAAAAAGATGAATGCGTGGATTATAATGCGTACACAACCTAATCGGTTTATGCAAGGAATAATTCGATCTAATAAGAATCATGAAGTTTATGCGGCTCAGTACGTCAGAACTATCTACGTCACCGTTGATCAACATGTGCACTAAAATCACACCAAGCATTTTCCTACGATTAGCTAAGGTTGGAAGGTTTATTAAAAGCAATCTATTAGGATAAGACGGCAGTCTCACACTTGCATCCCAGTTGAGGCCGCGAAGAGCAAAAAGTAAAAAGTTTTTCTGAACTGATTCTATACGGTCCCGATGTACGTTGTACTGAGGGCACCATACACAAGAGCCGTATTCTAAAATCGGACGAACCAGAGAGGTGTAGAGAGTCTTTGTTATATAGGGTTCGTCAAATTCCTTTGACCACCTCTATATAAACCCAAGCACGCCCATGGCCTTATTCACCATGGAAGAAATGTGTTCTGAAAACTTTAACTTGGGATCTAATAGAACACCAAGATCATCAACCCAGGTAATTCTCTCAAGAGAACCACCGTAAAGGGTGTAAGGAACCAGAAAGGCGCTGGAGCGATGAAAAGTCATTACTTTACATTTTGAAGCATTAAGGTTTAATAAATTTGCACAACACCAAGATTGAAATCTATCGAGATCGGATTGCAACCTGGATTGAAAAGAAATGTCCTTATACTGGACACAGAGCTTAACATCATCCGTATACATAAGTACTCCAGAGTATGTTAATACAGAAGGCAGGTCTTTTTTAAAGAGTGTAAAGAGTAAGGGGCCTAGATGGCTGCCATGTGGTACACCCGAAGTCACCAAAACTGGTGAGGACAGGGAGTTTTTGAAAAGGACTCTTTGAGACCTAGAAGAAAGGTAGCTAGAGATCCATCTCAGGAGATTCGGCGGGAACCCTAGAAGGTCGAGCTTTTGTGCTAGGGGGGAATGGTTTACAGAATCGAACGCTTTACTAAAATCGGTGTAAACAACATCCGTCTGAAAATTACCTTGAAAGCCTTTTATTATAAAGGAGGTAAACTCCAATAAATTTGTAGTGGTTGATCTCCGCCTTACAAATCCATGTTGAGATGGAGATATAAGTGATCTGCATAGGTGCTGCAGGTGCGGAGTTACAATTTTCTCAAACACTTTAGGAATAGCGGATAACTTAGATATACCTCTATAGTTCATTGCGTCAGACTTGCTACCTTTCTTATGGAGAGGAATTATATAAGACTCCTTCCATATCGGGGGAAAGCATGAAGAATTTATAGATAGGTTGAACAGTTTAAGCAACGGCCCACACAGAGAATCGGCACAGTACCTGAGTACACAGCCGGGAACTCCGTCCGGACCCGGTGAGAACACCGTCTTTACTGTTCGTAGATCATGAAGCAACGAGCTTTCATTTAGCAAAGGACAGAAAATGCCGTTCGACCGCGGTAAACTGTATGGATACGGCTGACCAGAGTAAACGTCCTGCTAATAGGTAGTTTGGAAAAAACGGGCAAAAAGATCGGAAATTGCCTGATCATTATCTGCCGACGTATTAAGGAAGGATAGCGAGGATGGGTGTGCGGACGTTCTACGCTTACTGTTTACGAAGCTGTAAGACTGTATAAAACACATTGAGGAAGCCCCCGACCGATCTAATGCAGTTGGTCCCATATCGAGCGACAATTCGAAAGTAGTGAGGGGAAGGACTTGGGTTAACAACGCTATGGTCGAATCCGTTACAAACCATAGATCAAGCAGCCGACCCAAGGATTTTTTCACGTGGTTGGCTTGGTTGACATGATTGATATTCCAGGCGGAAGTTTTCGCCATCACGAAAACAGCAGAGGTTACGCAGCTTGCAGAACGAACACACGATGTGGTCAACATATTCTTTGACAGCGAAGCGGCGATCAGATCCATATTAAGCTTCCAAATTGAAAATTCATAATTTTATAACCGTTTAACCAAAACTTCATTCCCAAATGCTATTTTACCATTAAAAACTGTTACAAACACAGATTTTTGGTATTTTTGTAGGAAAAAAAAAGTCGTGTCGACTAGTGTTATTAGGGATTCTGTTTTATATTTAGATATGCATCCTCATATAATAATATAAGGATAATGCTTCACTCTGGCAATGCAGCAATTTTCGGAATAGCGTTACCCTTTTCTGCGGCGAACTGTGCGGGAATGAGGTCAAATTTTGACTCATACGAGAATATGATTCATGGCCACTCAGATTAACCCCAATTTGCTTTTTCTTTAGCCCAATTTAGCTTTCTTCATTCGACTATTAAAAAGTGGCTTTTTGGCAGGTGTCCTTGCCATTAATCCCATCTCCTTTAGACGACGCTGTATAGTTCGAGCTGAAATTTCTATGACAAATCATTTCTGCACTTCAGAAGCTATCTCTACAGCATTTTTGAATCGATGATGTCGGCTCGTTTTCTTAATAATCCGATTTTCACTTGCACTTGTACACTTTTTTCTTCTCGATCCTTCCGTCTTCTCCACTTGTCCAGTCTAACGAAATTTTTTCAAAAATCGTCGCACTGAGCTTTGATTGAACTTAGTTCGATCCGCTATTTTTCGAATGGAGACATTTTGTTCAGCCGAGGCAATAATTTTTGACTTTTCAGTCACCGTCATCTGTTTTCCTTTAGGCATACTTCTTAAAGACTCCTAAGTAAAATGTTTCCAGAGACTGAGACGACAGAAAGCGCACGCAAAAACAAAAAAAAACATTCACAGGGATTCACAAAAAAAAAATTAGACGAATCGAATAACATTTCGGGAAATCCCCCTAGAGAAATAAAAAATTAAATTTCGCAGGGTCTCATTTAATTAAAAAAAAAACAGTTTTGTCTTTTTCACAACAAATGAAAGCAACATATTTGAAGAACATTTGTGTTTAAGACAAACAAACATCCGATACATATTTCTCGAGTTAGAGCGTCTTGAACGCACCTACCTCTGGCGCTCCTACTCTGGCTTCGTAAGGGTGGCTACTCTTAAGATACATACGGTAAACACGTTTTTCTCAAAACCATGTATTTCATCCGAAATTCAATCGCAGGAGTTGTACTATTGATCCGATTAATTTGAAATAAATTTTATATATATAATAATTTTTAGCTCAACAAATATAAAAGTCTATATTTTAAACAAGGCGAAAGGCAAAAAAAATGTTAAATGAATACTTTGGTTAATTTTTTGTCAACAATTTTTCTAATTTTGTACATGTTATAAAGCATAAAAAAATATAAACGTAGTTAGAAATAATTAACCAGTTTGACACCTATGTCTTTCTATTATCCCAAATAAAATTTCACATTTCCGAGCATACCTCTTACTCTAAGTCTGGAAAAAAAAATAATAATTCCTTACAAAATTGTAAAGCCCAAAATCTATCAAAAAAGTGGTGTTTCATAGTGTAATTACTCTTATAAATTTGAATTTTACAGAGAAAATGATCTCATTGGCATCTACAAATTAAAAAATAAATTTTTTTTAAAGATATTTAATAGATATTTTATTTACATTGCGCTGTCCAAATTGTCACTGATATAAAGAAGGGTATACTGTCGTTTGATTTAATATTATGTATTGTTTTAATTTGTGTATAGTTTTATTATTTGGATCTGTATTGGTAAATTGATAAAATTATCCATATGGCATACTATCGAAATATTATGACGCCGAAGTAAGCTCTCTTACTGGTTCTAAATTTTTTTTCCATTTTTTTCCATTTTCAGAGCACGTTGACGAAAATATTGAGTGTATTTCTCCAAAACTTCTTAATACGATGAGCAATGATGTTGCTAAGTTGAAAGCTAAACAAGCCTTAGACTCCATACCGAAAAACAAGTTAACCCTTCTTATAAATTACGCTATGCGTAACGTTTATTTAGCCAGAAATTATTTTGCTGGACCAGTATGTATTATATTATTTAATTCATTGTTTTTCATGTTGATTTTATAACTAATTGCAGGAGGACGAAGATGAAATTGTAGATGATGAAGTAATAGACAAAATTTTAAATGCAATGGATGCTTGCTTACTTATATGCAATATATATTCGACAGTGAGCGATCTTAAGTTTTTACAAGAAGACAATATTTCACACATTATCAAATTTGCCCAATTCCAACTACGCGAAACTATATTTCCCTCGCATGATCCTGTATATACAGTTAAGAGTATGAAGAAAACTACTCACCGCAAAAAAATTAAGTCACATCAAGGACATCACCGAAATCTACAGCTCTTTTACTCTAAAACAGTTGAGCTATTAAAAGTTTTTGTGGCTCTTTTTGATAAGTGTATTTTTGTCGATACTATAGTTTTACCACTGTCGACGCTGGCTATAGAACCATTCTTTGTCGACAATATTGAAACATTGCAATTTGTGTGCTTGGAACTAGTAACCACTGTAAGTAATTAAAAGAAATGATAGAACAATAAGTAGTATATAAGATCATTGAAAAATAAAAACATAACTTTCCGAGTATAGTTCTTTAAGACACTATGTCTTAAAATTAAACAAAATAAAAAGCGTAAAATTTACTTAATATTTAATGTTAATATAACATCGTACATATTTCAGACACCTATTTTGTTTTTTTTTTTTAGATATTTCGGAAAGAAAGATACGATAAAATAAGGAACAGTATCTTGGGAGATATATTGTCTTCGATTGATCGGTTACCTTCGTCCAAGAAAAACCTTCGTCCTTATAAACTTACAAATAATGGCGGAAATATTCAAATGGTTACAGCACTTGTGCTACAATTAATTCAATGTGCTACAATTTTACCAGACTCGCTTTGTGATAATGGAAAAACGTCGATATTTCCACTGATTGTAGATAATGACGATGATCTTGAAAGCAGTGCTAAAAAAATAGTTAAACCTAACAAAGATATAGTGGTTTTAAAAAAGTATGATGTAGCTGTCAGTATTGGTGGCAATTTCTTAACAACTTTTTTAAACAAATGCAAGTCTCGTTCTAATGAAACAGATTTTCGACCCCTCTTTGAAAATTTTATTCATGATTTGTTGGCCACTGTCAACAAGCCCGAATGGCCCGCATCTGAATTGTTGCTTTCACTTCTGGGAACTATGCTCGTACGATATGTATCTGATAAGGGTATTGAGCAGAGCATTCGCTTAGTATCCTTAGATTACCTTGGCATAGTAGCTGCTCGTCTACGCAAAGACACAGTTGAGTCTCGATGCAAAGTTAATATAATCGATTCAATGATTAAATCAATAAAAGTAGAACAAGAAAAAGAAGGCGATTTATCCAACAATAACGTATGTACATGAATAAGTAGATTTTATATCATCAGACCTACATTAATATTAAATACTTTACAGACAAAAATTGAACTACACCCAGAAGAGCAGAGAACGGAATTTCTGCAAAAGATTCTTCTTGATTTTCTAGCTGTAAATGCTCAAGAAGAAAATTTAATTTGGGACTACGCACGCCACTTTTATTTGGCTCAATGGTACCGAGATGTGATTTATCAAAGACGTCGAATAAAGGATGGTGAAAAAGGCTTCGCGTTGAGAAAATCTAAAATTCGAAATAAGCGAAAGACAGGTAATTTTGCACATAAATATTTAAACTGCATGGAGTCTACTTGGAAATGAAGTTTAAAATATTTTAAACTTTTTTAAACATTTTTCACATAACGTATACTGTAATGGAGTTACGATTGGCAGTCACCGAATATCTCTCCGATTGCGGCCATTAGTGATTACACTCCGGTAGATCTCTGGTCTAAATCGCGGAATTTTTCGTTACATCCGAACGGATATTTCCCCAAAAATGCGTGTTTTTTTAATATTTATTATATTTGCATTCATAACAGTATATCTACATAGATTTTATGTTATTTTTTGGGATTTTATGTTAATATAAATTTGTCTATATTTAGAAGTTCTGAACGTCTCAAATGGATTGTTACGTTACACAATTTTAGAAGTAGGTTTGCAAATTGCGTGAATATTCTGGTTAAATATTTTGTAGCTTTGGGATGGAAGTAGCAGTAGGCCAAACAATTGAAGTTTTTATTTCCGCTGTGACCCAAACCTACTTTTTCTGATAGATTTGGAGCTTTAAATATGGTTTTTACCGTGGTGTGGTCTTTAAATTTTTGAAATGTATTTTTTTTTAATATTTCTTTCAGAGGTAGTGTTTACTTTTTCACATAACTTTGATATCTTACTGGTTGTATTAAATTTTGAAATTCTGAAAAGCTGATAAATGCATCTACAAATTGGACCCAAACACCTTGTAGCTGCAGCTGCTTACTATCTAAAACTTATTAAGCTTAAAAATTGGATTCTTTTTTATTATTTCAAAATATTGACTTTGAAAACTCTAGTAAAGTCGAAAAAAATGAATAATTGGGATTTATTTTTGATTTTAAATAGGTACATTAAAAGCCGTCGTTTTTAAAAATCTAGGGAGAAACGGCTAAGGTGCAACCGTTTGAACCAACCTTCTTATTCCGCATTTCCAAATCCCATTTTAACGTGTAAAACTGTTACAAATACCTTTTTGTTTTGTAAGAAAAAAAAGTTCGTATTCCGAGTAACGGAATTTAACGGCAAGATCCGGCATAAAAAGTTTGACCAAACTGCAACTTAACCGTTCTCAGCGGAAGAAAAAAGTTCAATTTTGTTGAGTATTGTTATTGATGAAAAATTGCGATTTTTACCATATACATTCCTCATTACTTGAATTGGACACCCTTTTCACTCTTGTTTTCAATTTTTTATAGCTCAAAAGCGAATTGATAAAATAACGGTATTTTTGCACGATCTCTTAGTGCAACTATTTCTCTCTGCAACAAACTGCAAGCTCTTGGAAATATGCGGTATATTTTGTTCTTGCTTTATGTTGGAATTCGCCTGAAATTGATTCATTATTTTGTGTCACTTGAATAGAAAATGCGTTGATCCAACCTATTTCGTGATATTCGACGATTACGGTTTGTACAAGAAAAGTTTTTCTTGTAGATATTTATTTATTTAGCTATGGGGTGTGTCAATCCAAAGCAAGCGAATTAAAACCGCTACACTAGTCGACGCGACTCTTCCGCTGTCGCCCAAATCGACTTTTTCTGATGGGTATGATGGTGTTTTTTTTTATGGGTAGTGCTTCTATTTTTCACATAACTTAAGTATCCTACAACTGGTTGTATTGAACTTTGCAGTTAAAAAAGCTGACATACGCCGTTCATATGCCGTTTGGCACTATCGCAAATGCCATTTTACCGTTAAAAACTGTTACAAACACAGTTTTTTGGTATTTTTGTAGGAAAAAAAAACGGTTTTTCGTCGGCTAACGGAGCTAAGTTTCAGCTACAAAGTATCTGGGTCGGATTTATAGCTGCATTTGTCAGCTTTTTATACCCGGTACTCGAAGAGTAAGGGGTATATTAGATTTGTGGTGATAACGGTTGTGTGTAACGCCGGGAAGGAAGCGTTTCCGACCCCATAAAGTATATATATTCTTGATCAGCGTCAAAAGCCGAGTCGATATAGCCATGTCTGTCTGTCTGTCCGTCCGTCCGTCCGTCTTCATTAGCGCCTATATCTCAGAGACTATTAAAGCTAGAGCAACCAAGTTTTGTATCCAGTCTCCTCTGTGATCACACTACTCAAAGTGTATTTCAAAATTTCGCACCGCGCCCTTCCGCCCCCACAAAGGACAAAGTCTGTGGCGTATACAATGTTGAAGATACGACAAAACTAAAATCGCAGAATTATAACGAATGATCGCACATACAATATACTGACTGAGTATCTGGTATAAAGCTCACAACGTTCCCCCTCGTTTTAAAATCACTAAGTAAAAAACTCAAATGAACAACTGAACCAAAAGGAACAAAAATAGTAAACAACATGCTTTCACTAACACTACTCGACAAATTTCAACTTTTTTTTCCGCTGTCTCCAAAAATGACTTTTTCTAATAGATTAGGAGATTTAAATTTTTTTAAAGAATTATGATTTTTTTTCATGGAGTAGTTTTTTTAAAAGAATTTTTAAAAAATCTGGTATTTTTTGTCACAGGTAGTAGGTAGGTATTTTTTACATAACTTAAGTTTCCTACAACTGGTTGTATTGATCTTTGCAGTTAAAAAAAGCTGACAAATGCAGCAATAACCCAGACACTTTTTAGCTGAAACTTAACGTCTGGAAGATATTAAGCTTTCTAATTAAAATTTCAAAAATATTAAAAAAAAACACTAAACCTGGAAAAAAAAACCATAATTCTTAACAAAAAATTAAATCTCCAAATCTATAAAAAAAAAGTCATTTTGGGCGACAGCAGAAAAAAAAGTTGAATTTTGTCGAGTAGTGTTATCTGAGTACGCTTTGACTACGACAGGTGTTTAGCTATTTCTAACTTATTTAGCTGGACGAAGTTTTACCGAACATCCCGGCCCCGTTGAAAGGACTGCTTGTTTGGGTCTGACGAAAGCGGTGATAGTGGTTGCGAGTTGAGGATCGAGAGTGCTCAGCTCTTTAAAGGTGAATCTGGTATTAGCCAGCGTACGATTCAACAGCCCCTTTGCACTGTTGACTGCCGCTTCCCAAAGGTCTCCGAACAAAAACCTTTTATTTCCTGCATTTGATTCGATGCCCCTACAAAATTAGTAGCACTATCGAAGAAGATGTCTGCCGGCAATTTGCGACGACCTCCCATGATGGGTCCACAAAAGTCAATTCCACAGCGTTCAAACTGTCGATTAGGAGAAAGTCAATTAGGCGGTAAAGAGCCCTTGAGTTGTTGCAGCAACTTTGGTCTTTAGCGAACGCAATGTACACAGGAGCGGACAATTCGACGTGCCAAGTCTCTGCCGTTAACAATCCAATACTCCAAGCGATTGAGTGCGACTAAAGCTTAAGGTCCAGCGTGGTAATTCCGAAGATGCAAATGGCGAACATAGCTCCATACAAATTGAGACTGGCTAGGGAGCAGCAACGGATGTTTTAGGCCGTCTGGAAGTGTTGAGTGTTCCAATCGTCCGCCTACTTTGATGAGTTCAAATCTGTTTATAGGATCAAGAAAGGGAGTAAGAAACTTTAAGCTACTCTTTAGATATTTTTGCTTATGAAGTAAGCGAATATCCTCAATCAGACGAAGGCTATGTGAATATGAACTGATATTATCGACGATCTAGAGGATGTAATTTGTCTCCTGTACGGCAGTGAAAATACTTTTTCGCTTCTCCGAGTTGACTACGTCCATGTCAATATCTTGTCGTTCCCATGTGGCGGGCCAGTTACTCGAATCTTTGAGTAGAAATGAAGGTCCAGAAAACCATGTGGAGTGGATCAACTCGTTCATACATCCTCGCGACAGAAGATCAGGCGGGTTTTGATGTGTTGGCACATAGCGCCACTTTCCATCCAAAGTCAAATTCTGAATATCGGACACTCTGTTTCCAACAAAGGTTGACTGAGTGTTGTTTCAGTCAATGCAATACGAGCTGTGAGTCGCTCCAAAAATTGGTCGTGACGGTGTATTTGTTAAATATGGCCTTGATTTTGGTGTACAGTTGAGAGAGTAAATGTGCGCCGCATAGTTCCCGCTTCGGTGGGACTACTTCTTCACTGGTGCTACTCTGGACTTGGACATGCACAATTTCACCGAGACCAGTCCAAGCGAACTCTCAGTGCGCACATAAAGATAGCAGCCATATGCCCGAACCGATGCGTCGCATAATCCATGTATTGAATACTCCAAGCGTCGGACTGCAAACAAAAACGAGGTACTGCTAGTGACGATCGTGAGTTTAACGAATCCAAACAATTGCTCCATGCGCAGATTATATTTTGAGGGACAGACTCGTCGCAGTCGAGTTTCAAGAGCCACAACTCCTGGAGAATGATTTTAGAGACAATGACTAAAAGTCAGAGCAGACCGATGGGATCGAATAGCGATGACGCAGTGGACAAAATTGTACGTTGTGTGGTAGAAGGATAGACTTCCTTGGGTGTGAAAGTGAAACTAAATGCATCACTTTTTTGATGCCAAGTTACGCCGAGTGTGCTACTAATTGAGTTTTCTGAAATGTTTACTTCCTTAGACGATTCATCTATTACACCTGGATGATTTTAATGCCATTTGCATAATGGAAAAAGACCACAAGCTAGGGTCGATGTGATTTCTTATTTCAGTTTGAAAAGTGTGTCTTATGTCATCAGCGCCATGCTAAAGATCATCAACATAAAACGCAGTTCTAACAGCCACTGTTGCAAGGGGCCATTCATCCTTACACTCCTCAGCTAAGAAATGCAAACTACGAGTGGCGAGAAATGGGCGAGACGCAGTGCCATATGCTACGGTATTGAGTTGGTAGGTTTGAAGATTAGCATCTGGGGACGCACGCCACAGAATGTACTGGAACTTTTGATCCTCCCCATCGACAAGTACCTCTTACATTTAGGTGACGTCAGCCGTGATGCCAAATTTATACATTCGAAAACGCAGCAATTGCAAGTACAACTCATCCTGGATGGTAGTGACAACTAAGAGTATATCGTTACGAGATTTTTGAGATGACGTACGGCAAGACGCGTCAAAGACGACTCTGAGCTTTGTCGAGGTACTGGTTGATTTGAGAACGAAATGGTGAGGTATATAATATGCATTCCTCAGAGTTAGGATTCGATACGAGTTAGTATTCGATATGGCCGAGACTTTGATCATCTGCAGCGATGTCCTGTACTAGTACTGTACTAGTACTGTACTAGTCCTGTAATATTAAATATTTTCTTAAATCTGTCAATTTTTGGCTGGACACAATAATAACTGTATGTACTAGTACTGTACTAGTCCTGTACTAGTACTGTACTAGTACTGTAATAGTCCTGTACTAGTCCTGTACTAGTACTGTACTAGTACTGTAATAGTCCTGTACTAGTACTGTACTAGTCCTGTACTAGTCCTGTACTAGTCCTGTACTAGTACTGTACTAGTCCTGTACTAGTACTGTACTAGTCCTGTACTAGTACTGTACTAGTCCTGTACTAGTACTGTACTAGTCCTGTACTAGTACTGTACTAGTCCTGTACTAGTACTGTACTAGTCCTGTACTAGTACTGTACTAGTCCTGTACTAGTACTGTACTAGTCCTGTACTAGTACTGTACTAGTCCTGTACTAGTACTGTACTAGTCCTGTACTAGTACTGTACTAGTCCTGTACTAGTACTGTACTAGTCCTGTACTAGTACTGTACTAGTCCTGTACTAGTACTGTACTAGTCCTGTACTAGTACTGTACTAGTCCTGTACTAGTACTGTACTAGTCCTGTACTAGTCCTGTACTAGTACTGTACTAGTCCTGTACTAGTACTGTACTAGTCCTGTACTAGTACTGTATCCATCGTAGAGTCAATAAACGCCAAGTTTCCGACGACGGCTGCGGAAAATACACTCATGGACAAAATAATAGGTGTGCATTTTTTTTCTTTTTTAACTTCTTATATTTCATAAATACCTTCATTTATTTCAACAAATCACATTTTTTCCAAAACTTAATTGTCTTTAAACAAAAAGTAAAAAAGGTTTCACAAATCCTTTCATTTACAAGAAAATTAAATATTTTCTTAAATCTGTCAATTTTTGGCTGGACACAATAATAGGTGTGCGAAGATAAAAATTTAAATTATAGTTTTGGTCTTGTTTTATATTAAATTGATTATATGGCATCTAATAGCCGATATATGCACCATTATTTTGCAGGAA
The DNA here is from genome assembly GCA_035041765.1 of Drosophila algonquin. Lineage (NCBI taxonomy): Eukaryota > Metazoa > Arthropoda > Insecta > Diptera > Drosophilidae > Drosophila > Drosophila algonquin. Next base: position 37,436 of record JAWNKY010002711.1, read on the forward strand.
TTTCCCCATTCCTTTTGGCAGGGAGGACCACCCGGTTCCATCCAGCATCGGGAAGGGCATTCCAAACGGAGCTTGCATATTGCCCCCCACTGTTATTGGGGCCAATTTCTAGTCACCTGCTGTTCCTCCTGTACTACCTCCTCCTTCTTTTCCTGTTCTTGTGCTGGGAGTGGTTTCATTTCGGGTACCTGTACTTCCACTACCTCTTGCTTTTCCACTTTCACTTCCGGTTCTTCCGGAACATAGGCGCTTTTCTCCTTTCTAGCTATGTCATATGCTTGTCCAATATCGCTTATTTCCATATTCCTAATCGTCATTCCTATCGGTCCCTTTATTGCCGACTTGAACGCAGTCAGCGCCATGCCTTCAATCCATTTAATCTTCTCTTCCTTTGTCACCGTAGGTAAGTCACTCGTTTTTACCACACTAATCATGGCACTCCTCAACTCGAGTACTTTAGCGACCAAAGGTTCCAACTCTAATTTCTTCCCTTTAATATTGGTTAGTTCCATTACTAAGTCTTGTTCTTGTCTTTTGTCTTTGAAATGCGCTTTCCTTTTTCATTTGCTCCCAATCTAAATCTACGTTGCTAAGTTCCAGCTTCCTGCTGGCGTCTCCTATAATTCTAGCCCTTATGGCGTTAATGGCCACCCTTCCTACCGTCGACCTATCCTCCTCTTTTATCATGTCTAGGGTATCTTCTACCGATTTTATAAATAGATCAAGCTTGCCTGCCTCCCCTTCATACTTGGTTATGACCGCTACCAGGTCTACGACCCTTATTGCGTCGAGGATGGGGGTCGAACTACTTTCCTTGGCCATCTCTGCCGCTACTTGATCCTCTTTGCTAACTTCTAAGATATATCGTGTGTGTGTGTAGTCGTGTGCTTAATTTAATTAATATAAATTTCTCGGTGTGCCAGTTATTGTTAGATGTGTCCTTATGTAGTGTATTGTGCGAAATGGAGTCTGCAATTATTTAAAAAATGAGTATTTCTTTGACATTTCAGGCTATATAGTGCGGTGTGAAATAGGTTTCTTTTTCCTTTTAATTTATTATTCATTCTTTATTGCCATTTCTTCCATTTCTTCTTCCACTACTGTGTACTCTGAAGTTAGCTGTTATACTGTGCGTTACAGTATTCACAGCCATACGCGGACAGTGTAACACCCCGTGGTATTCTTTTTTATTTTCTACCTTTCGACGCTACTCTGCACCTGAAGCTAGCTGCTATACTGTGCGTTACAGTATTCGCAGCCATACGCGGACATTGTGTCTTCCATAGCATCGTTTTTCCTCCGACCGCTCCCATACTAGCCGTCTGCACTGTGCGTTACAGTACTTTGCCCTACGTATGTGAGTGGTCAAGGTTTTCCTCTTATTTCTTCATTCTTGTTCTCCACTATTGTCATACTCTACCATCCCCCCATGCTGAGCTTCTACCCTGTGCGTTACAGGCTCTGCTCTATGCAGGTGGGCGCTAGAGCCCCGCACTCCGTTTATAATATCGTTAATATTTTATGTAGCGACCCCTTTTTGGGCCCGCCGGCACCCTTTGTTTTCGCGCCGGCCCTGTGTTTATGTGTCGCTCACACATGTATGGCCTCACCGTAAGCCACCGGCTTCCGACCCAACTTGGTTGGGCTCATCTTGTCTCACTCAAATCGCTCTTCCATCGAACCGCCTGCTGGTCCGATCTTCGTCGCCAACGGCCGCCATACATCAAACCGTTCGTTCATACCAAACGATCGATCCGACTTCCGTCCAACACAACGCAACCGCTCGAAGCCGATCGCCTCGCGTCGAACAATGTTCCGAACGCCGCTACGACTGCTCGTACGCCAAGCCGACCGCCTCTGCCGGCCGCTCGGGTCGACGTCGAACCAACCGCAACTGCAACCGTTCGCACTGCTCGTCGCGGCAACCTTTACTGCGGCCCCCTTTTCGTTTCTCCCCTTTTGCACTTATTTCTGTAATTAATTCTCTCATCTTGTTTGGAATGCTTCTGCTTGAAGTAATTTCTTGCCCTTTTTGGCACTTTATTTTGCACTTAACTTGTAATTTGTATAATCTGTATTTCAACGATTTTGGCCAACCAGATCTGCCGCTAAATCCTCAATTTTCGCTCCCTATTTCACTACTCACATTTCTTCGACCATTCTGTTCACTACTTTTCTATTTTCAGTTCTCTGTTGTTATCTATTTCATTTCCTCCATTTCACACCGACACTCTACTCACTCTCATTCACATACGTATGTATTTATATCTTCTTACAATAGTGCCGCTACTGTAATCCTCCAGAACATCCTTTTGGGTTCTCCTCCGCCTTCTCGTGAACTCTAGGGTCTTCCTGGTGTTTTCTACTAGAGTCCCGTTCGTGGACGAAGGTCTCCGACTGCGCCAGTTATGATGTAGTGTGAGGTGGTTCCTGGAGTTGTAGTTCAATGTAGGTTGTCACCCGTTTTATGAGAGTTAATAGCCCGTATTTCGGTTGAATGAAGACACGTCCGATTGGTTTTGAATATGAAAGTATTCTGATTCTTTATTATAACTTTGGGTAGATATGGTTTTACAATAGTGCTGACTCCTTAATTCGGAGTGGCCGAGAATCCGCTGACGTTGGGTTTTGCGTCCGCTGTTGCAATTGGAGCGGATGTGAGTTGGTGGTGTGAGTCGATGTTGTTGGTGGTCTCTACATTGTAGCCAGCTCGTAGAGGTTTCGGAGGGGGAAGGGTGAGGGTAGGTGCTGAGCTGGTAACTCGCGCGAAACTATTGCTGTTTCTTCTTTGCTTGTCGGTTCCTCTTTGAGTTGTCGTTGACCACAAGTACAGTTATCACTCAAGTTAAACAATATATGTAAATTGAATATATATATGAAAGTATACATATGTACATACAGTGGCTCAAAGCCAAAAGTATGCAGTGTCAAATAAAAAGTTTAAGGTGCTACAGATTTTAAACTAGAGGAAAAACGAAAAATGTTTAAACGCCAGTTTGTTGTATGTTTTATCACAGTTAAAAAAGGAACATTAATTTAATACTTAGTATGTAATCCCTTAACCTTTATTACGGTTTTTAACCTATTATTCATGGAAGAGACCAGCTTCCGAGTGCTTTCCGGGCTTATTTTGCTCCATTCCTCCAGCAGAGCTTTTTTAAGGTCGTTTTTGCTAGAAATCCTGTGATTCTGGGTGTTTTTCTCCAGCGCAGCCCAAAAATTTTGAATAACATTTAGGTCTGGAGACTGGGCTGGGGGAATCATCAAGTGGGGGCAGTACCAGATAAGCCATGACAGTACTATTCCGAACGAATGACTCGGGTCATTATCCTGGTAGAACCGGAAATCAAGTTGGATTCCTAGTTTCTGGAAGCTTTGGTGCAAGTTATCGGCCCCAAAACTTACCCAACAGGTAAAGGACAAAATGGGGAAGGAGTGCAGTGTGGAAACTGTGCGCCGGGTTCTGCGCAACCATGACTTCAATGGCCGAGTACTCCGAAAGACTGAAGAACAAAGGGACAAGGTTGGCGATCGCAAAAACCAACTTTGACAAGGATTTGGTGTTCTGGAATACCGTATTTTGTGCACACGAGACCAAATGCAACCTTTTTGGGTCGGACGGAAGGAATTTTGTGTGGCGACAGCCCAATACTGAGCTGGATCCCAAACATGTAAATACGACAGTCAAGCACGGCGGAGGAAGTGTCATGGTATGGGTATGTATTTTCCGCAGCCGGCGTCGAAAACTTGGCGTTTATTGACTCTACGATAGATAAGCTCACGTACTTCAATATTCAAGAAAATTTGCACCAAAGCTCCGAGAAACTAGGAATCCGACTTGATTTCCGCCACTTTGAGCCACTGTATAACTGGCCTTTCACTTTGTTAAATACTTTATTAACAGGCCGTTTTATTGTTGGTAATAATATTGGGCACTTTAATTTACCTGTGGCATTTGTTGAATATACGCATAAATATACTTCGTCTCACTCAAATCGCTCTTCCATCGAACCGCCTGCTGGTCCGATCTTCGTCGCCAACGGCCGCCATACATCAAACCGTTCGATCATACCAAACGATCGATCCGACTTCCGTCCAACACAACGCAACCGCTCGAAGCCGATCGCCTCGCGTCGAACAATGTTCCGAACGCCGCTACGACTGCTCGAACGCCAAGCCGACCGCCTCTGCCGGCCGCTCGGGTCGACGTCGAACCAACCGCAACTGCAACCGTTCGATCCGCTGCACGTCGCGGCAACCTTTACTGCGGCCCCCTTTTCGTTTCTCCCCTTTTGCACTTATTTCTGTAATTAATTTTCTCATCTTGTTTGGAATGCTTCTGCTTGAAGTAATTTCCTGCCCTTTTTGGCACTTTATTTTGCACTTAACTTGTAATTTGTATAATCTGTATTTCAACGATTTTGGCCAATCAGATCTGCCGCTAAATCCTCAATTTTCGCTCCCTATTTCACTACTCACATTTCTTCGACCATTCTGTTCACTACTTTTCTATTTTCAGTTCTCTGTTGTTATTTATTTCATTTCCAACACTCTACTCACTCTCATTCACATACGTATGTATTTATATCTTCTTACAATAGTGCCGCTACTGTAATCCTCCAGAACATCCTTTTGGGTTCTCCTCCGCCTTCTCGTGAACTCTAGGGTCTTCCTGGTGTTTTCTACTAGAGTCCCGTTCGTGGACGAAGGTCTCCGACTGCGCCAGTGTTGATGTAGTGTGAGGTGGTTCCTGGAGTTGTAGTTCAATGTAGCTTGTCACCCGTTTTTTGAGAGTTAATAGACACGTCCGATTGGTTTTGAATATGAAAGTATTCTGATTCATTATTATAACTTTGGGTAGATATGGTTTTACAATAGTGCTGACTCCTTAATTCTGAGTGGCCGAGAATCCGCTGACGTTGGGTTTTGCGTCCGCTGTTGCAATTGGAGCGGATGTGAGTTGGTGGTGTGAGTCGATGTTGTTGGTGGTCTCTACATTGTAGCCAGCTCGTAGAGGTTCCGGAGGGGGAAGGGTGAGTGTAGGTGCTGAGCTGGTAACTCGCGCGAAACTATTGCTGTTTCTTCTTTGCTTGTCGGTTCCTCTTTGAGTTGTCGTTGACCACAAGTACAGTTATCACTCAAGTTAAACAATATATGTAAATTGAATATATATATGAAAGTATACATATGTACATACAGTGGCTCAAAGCCAAAAGTATGCAGTGTCAAATAAAAAGTTTAAGGTGCTACAGATTTTAAACTAGAGGAAAAACGAAAAATGTTTAAACGCCAGTTTGTTGTATGTTTTATCACAGTTAAAAAAGGAACTTTAATTTAATACTTAGTATGTAATCCCTTAACCTTTATTACGGTTTTTAACCTATTATTCATGGAAGAGACCAGCTTCCGAGTGCTTTCCGGGCTTATTTTGCTCCATTCCTCCAGCAGAGCTTTTTTAAGGTCGTTTTTGCTAGAAATCCTGTGATTCTGGGTGTTTTTCTCCAGCGCAGCCCAAAAATTTTGAATAACATTTAGGTCTGGAGACTGGGCTGGGGGAATCATCAAGTGGGGGCAGTACCAGATAAGCCATGACAGTACTATTCCGAACGAATGACTCGGGTCATTATCCTGGTAGAACCGGAAATCAAGTTGGATTCCTAGTTTCTGGAAGCTTTGGTGCAAGTTATCGGCCCCAAAACTTACCCAACAGGTAAAGGACAAAATGGGGAAGGAGTGCAGTGTGGAAACTGTGCGCCGGGTTCTGCGCAACCATGACTTCAATGGCCGAGTACTCCGAAAGACTGAAGAACAAAGGGACAAGGTTGGCGATCGCAAAAACCAACTTTGACAAGGATTTGGTGTTCTGGAATACCGTATTTTGTGCACACGAGACCAAATGCAACCTTTTTGGGTCGGACGGAAGGAATTTTGTGTGGCGACAGCCCAATACTGAGCTGGATCCCAAACATGTAAATACGACAGTCAAGCACGGCGGAGGAAGTGTCATGGTATGGGTATGTATTTTCCGCAGCCGGCGTCGAAAACTTGGCGTTTATTGACTCTACGATAGATAAGCTCACGTACTTCAATATTCAAGAAAATTTGCACCAAAGCTCCGAGAAACTAGGAATCCGACTTGATTTCCGCCACTTTGAGCCACTGTATAACTGGCCTTTCACTTTGTTAAATACTTTATTAACAGGCCGTTTTATTGTTGGTAATAATATTGGGCACTTTAATTTACCTGTGGCATTTGTTGAATATACGCATAAATATACTTCGTCTCACTCAAATCGCTCTTCCATCGAACCGCCTGCTGGTCCGATCTTCGTCGCCAACGGCCGCCATACATCAAACCGTTCGATCATACCAAACGATCGATCCGACTTCCGTCCAACACAACGCAACCGCTCGAAGCCGATCGCCTCGCGTCGAACAATGTTCCGAACGCCGCTACGACTGCTCGAACGCCAAGCCGACCGCCTCTGCCGGCCGCTCGGGTCGACGTCGAACCAACCGCAACTGCAACCGTTCGATCCGCTGCACGTCGCGGCAACCTTTACTGCGGCCCCCTTTTCGTTTCTCCCCTTTTGCACTTATTTCTGTAATTAATTTTCTCATCTTGTTTGGAATGCTTCTGCTTGAAGTAATTTCATGCCCTTTTTGGCACTTTATTTTGCACTTAACTTGTAATTTGTATAATCTGTATTTCAACGATTTTGGCCAATCAGATCTGCCGCTAAATCCTCAATTTTCGCTCCCTATTTCACTACTCACATTTCTTCGACCATTCTGTTCACTACTTTTCTATTTTCAGTTCTCTGTTGTTATTTATTTCATTTCCAACACTCTACTCACTCTCATTCACATACGTATGTATTTATATCTTCTTACAATAGTGCCGCTACTGTAATCCTCCAGAACATCCTTTTGGGTTCTCCTCCGCCTTCTCGTGAACTCTAGGGTCTTCCTGGTGTTTTCTACTAGAGTCCCGTTCGTGGACGAAGGTCTCCGACTGCGCCAGTGTTGATGTAGTGTGAGGTGGTTCCTGGAGTTGTAGTTCAATGTAGCTTGTCACCCGTTTTTTGAGAGTTAATAGACACGTCCGATTGGTTTTGAATATGAAAGTATTCTGATTCATTATTATAACTTTGGGTAGATATGGTTTTACAATAGTGCTGACTCCTTAATTCTGAGTGGCCGAGAATCCGCTGACGTTGGGTTTTGCGTCCGCTGTTGCAATTGGAGCGGATGTGAGTTGGTGGTGTGAGTCGATGTTGTTGGTGGTCTCTACATTGTAGCCAGCTCGTAGAGGTTCCGGAGGGGGAAGGGTGAGTGTAGGTGCTGAGCTGGTAACTCGCGCGAAACTATTGCTGTTTCTTCTTTGCTTGTCGGTTCCTCTTTGAGTTGTCGTTGACCACAAGTACAGTTATCACTCAAGTTAAACAATATATGTAAATTGAATATATATATGAAAGTATACATATGTACATACAGTGGCTCAAAGCCAAAAGTATGCAGTGTCAAATAAAAAGTTTAAGGTGCTACAGATTTTAAACTAGAGGAAAAACGAAAAATGTTTAAACGCCAGTTTGTTGTATGTTTTATCACAGTTAAAAAAGGAACTTTAATTTAATACTTAGTATGTAATTCAATTCGTCCGATTCTCTTTGTAGTATTCAGACGCGTTTTTGTTTGCGCTCCGCTAACTTTTTGCCTATTTTTGCTTAAACCGCCGGTTTTTTTACGAAAATAATAATAATAAATTCAAAAACTAACAGCCTTATCATTCTATTTCCTGATCGCGAGTGCATGCCTGCTTTAGTGTAAAAACTTAATTTAATTATTTTTTTGCATCGCCTAACAGTGTGTCTTTGTTTGTGCTTTTGTAAGTACACACAGTGTCATATTTGTTCTTCTATTTAGCCGCTCTCACGCATTAGTTGTTGCTGATCTATCACTCTCTCTATTACCCACACTCAAATAACTGTTCTTCCTCTCTCGCTCTTGATATTTTCCGTACAGTAGCGCTCTCTCTCTCTCAATTGTAGCTACTGTAACCGCTCTCGTTTTCACTTATTCCTCTTTTGGCGCTTATCTGGCACACTGGTCTGATACCAATTTTTTTTGAAGGAAAAATTAAGTAAATTTTAAAATGGAATTCTCCGTTGTCTGCGACAAAAAAACCTGCAAGAAGCAGATCACCCATGACCAGCCGAGTATCCCCTGCTGGCTCTGCGATAGCGTCGTGCACGCTAAATGCGCCGGGTTGTCCGGTCTCGTGGGTGATGCCATCGCGAAAAGGAATGGCCTGCACTACAGCTGTGAGGCATGCCGTCCGGTTGAGAGGGAGATGGCAGCGTTTATGAGGCAGACCCGGAAGGGCTTTAGGGAGCTGACCGTGGGCTTCAAAGAGCAGTACGATCGGCTCCTAGCCATGGAGTCTCAGTTTAGTGGCTTCAAACTACTGACTGAGTCTCCTAGGCGCAAAAAGGTCACTCCGCGGGATCTGCATGTGCCGACTGCCCCTCGACCGGCCGATGCTGAAAAGCTGACTCCGACCACCCCAAAAGTGCAGCAGTTGATATCGTTCGCCACTCCAAAGGCAACGACAGCTGCTGGTGATGAAAATTCGGTAGCCGAATTTATCGCGTCGGAGGACATGCAGCCAAAGTCGTCTGTAGCGTCCGTGTCCGTAATGTCCGCAAACTCATTAGCGGTCCCCTCAATTCCGACCCCACCAGTTAATATACGTCCCGGACCACCGGGTATTACCATCACAGGTGATAGGCCTGTGGTGCCAAGATTGGTGGGGATCCCACCAAAGAGACAAGTTTTTGTCTCGCGGCTTGCCCCTGATTCCACAATTAATGATGTGACGGCTTATATCCGAAGCAAAATAAAAGCCGCTGATTTTAAGGTGGAAAAATTTAACTTTTCTTACGCCAGGGAGATATCTTCCTTTAAAATAAGTGTCTCTCAAACTCATTTTGACACCATCTGTTCTGCCAAATTTTGGCCGGAGCATTTGGTGGTGAAGGAGTTTAAGGCAAAGAAGAAGACCAGGCCCCCAATAACTCTGCCAACAAATCCGACCAGTGCTCCTTCGTCGTCTTCCCGCTCTACCTCCCGTCCAAAAAACTAACTAACTCTCTTTTGGTGACCTACCAGAATGTTCGAGGCTTGCGTAGTAAGCTCAGCATTCTTTTCCTGGATAGTGTCGCATTTGCATCCAACGTTATTGTGTTTACCGAAACCTGGTTAAAGCCGGACATTCTTAGTTCCGAAGTTTTGGCAGGTCGGTACACAACTTATAGAAAGGATCGTTCGTCTCGACGTGCAGGAGGGGTTCTGATTGCTGTGGACTCAAACTTCACGTCGGAACTTTTCACAGTCCAGATCCAGCAGGAACTGGAATTTCTGTGTGTAAAACTGATTCTTCCCGCTTTCTCAGTTTTTATAACTTGTTCGTATATTCCACCTTCTTCGGATATCGCAATTTACGAGCAGCATTTGTCCGCCTTAACCACTATCTCTTCCTCGCTATCTGACAAAGACCACATGATAGTTCTTGGTGACTTCAACTTGCCAGGAATTGTTTGGTCTTCGGCAAATGAGTCTAATAGTCTGGTGCCCATGGCACGTCATGACTTTGTTGACGGCTTGATTGACCTGTCTCTGTCTCAAGTTAACCATGTTAAAAATTCCTTGGGTCGATTTCTTGATCTGTGCTTTGTAACGGATCCGACCTTAGCGTTGTTAACTCGAGTCCCCCCGCTCACTATACCTGAAGATGCCTACCATCCTACTTTCGAAGTGTCGTTCGACATCGGTCGGGTAGACCACCCCAAAGTGTCCGCTGCTTCCGGAAAGCCGAGTTCACGAAGCTTAATAACCTCATTAGGGATTTTGATTGGTCCGCTTTATATTTGTGCAGTGATGATGCACTGGACTCACTTTTTGTCTCTTGTGTCCCACTTTCCTGTCCGATTAGATCAAGAAAACCCCCTTGGTTTACCAAGGAGCTATCCCATCTAAAAAACTTAAAATCAAGACTGTATAAAAAATTTCAAGAAATTGGCTCTCCTTCTTCTCTTGCTCATTATGTAATAGCTCGGTCAAACTTTTCAGTTCTTAACGCTCAATGCTATCAGAATTACCTATTTCGATGCAGGATACGTTTTTCTAAGGACCCCAAACAGTTCTACAGCTTCGTAAACAGTAAGCGTAGAACGTCCGCACACCCATCCTCGCTGTCCTTCCGTAATACGTCGGCAGATAATGATCAGGCAATTGCCGATCTTTTTGCCCGTTTTTTCCAAACTACCTATTCGCAAGACGTTTACTCTGGTCAGCCGTATCCATACGGTTTACCGAGGTCGAACGGCATTTTCAGTCCTTTGCTAAATGAAAGCTCGTTGCTTCATGATCTACGAATAGTAAAGCCGGTGTACTCACCGGGTCCGGACGGAGTTCCCGGCTGTGTACTCAGGTACTGTGCCGAGTCTCTGTGTGGGCCGTTGCTTAAACTATTCAACCTATCCATAAATTCTTCATGCTTTCCCCCGATATGGAAGGAGTCCTATATAATTCCTCTCCATAAGAAAGGTAGCAAGTCTGACGCAATGAACTATAGAGGTATATCTAAGTTATCCGCTATTCCTAAAGTGTTTGAGAAAATTTTAACTCCGCACCTGCAGCATCTATGCAGATCACTTATATCTCCATCTCAACATGGATTTATAAGGCGGAGATCAACCACAACAAATTTATTGGAGTTTACCTCCTTTATAATAAAAGGCTTTCAAGGTAATCTGCAGACGGATGTTGTTTACACCGATTTTAGTAAAGCGTTCGACTCTGTAAACCATTCCCTCCTAGCACAAAAGCTCGACCTTCTAGGGTTCCCGCCCAATCTCCTGAGATGGATCTCTAGCTACCTTTGTTCTAGGTCTCAAAGAGTCCTTTTCAAAAACTCCCTGTCCTCACCAGTTATGGTGACTTCGGGTGTACCACAGGGCAGCCATCTAGGCCCCCTACTCTTTACACTCTTTATAAATGACCTGCCTTCTGTATTAACATACTCTCGAGTACTTATGTATGCGGATGATGTTAAGCTCTGTGTCCAGTATAAGGACATTTCTTTTCAATCCAGGTTGCAATCCGATCTCGATAGATTTCAGTCTTGGTGTTGTGCAAATTTATTAAACCTTAATGCTTCAAAATGTAAAGTAATGACTTTCCATCGCTCCAGCGCCTTTCTGGTTCCTTACACCCTTTGTGGTGGTTCTCTTGAGAGAATTACCCGGGTTGATGATCTTGGTGTTCTACTAGATCCCAAGTTAAAGTTTTCAGAACACATTTCTACCATGGTGAACAAGGCCATGGGCGTGCTTGGGTTTATAAAGAGGTGGTCAAAGGAATTTGACGACCCCTATATAACAAAGACTCTCTACACCTCTCTGGTTCGTCCGATTTTAGAATACGGCTCTTGTGTATGGTGCCCTCAGTACAACGTACACCAGGACCGTATAGAATCAGTTCAGAAAAACTTTTTACTTTTTGCTCTTCGAGGTCTCGGCTGGGATGCAGGTGTGAGACTACCGTCCTACTCTAATAGATTGCTCCTAATAAACCTTCCAACCTTAGCTAATCGTAGGAAAATGCTTGGAGTGATTTTTGTGCACAACTTGATCAAGGGTGACATAGATAGCCCTGACCTGTTGAGCCGCATAAACTTCACGATTCCTATTAGAAGCACTAGGAACTATACACCTTTGTTTCTTCCGCTTTGTAGGTCGAATTACTCCTTGCATGAACCATTTAGGGTCCTATGCTCGGATTATAATTCCCTCTATCATATTGTATCTACCACTAACTCCCTTCCTAGTCTTAAATTACAGATACTCTTATATCTTTCCCGTAACTAGTAATTACTTCGCTTCTTTAGTTAGATTTGTTCTACTTTTCCTCGAACACTAGTCTAACACCTATCCTTCCTGCATGTCCGCGATCGGTTCGGTAAACGAGTCGCGCGTTATGCGGCAGCGCCCCTCGGTCGGTTGGGCGGGAGGTGGGCTGCGTTCTTGCCTGGGATCCGCGCGTAACAGCCATCGGCTGGTGTCGCTTGGGCCACTTGATGGTGCAGTCATTGCACATCAACGTCCTAAAGAAAATCCCTTAACCTTTATTACGGTTTTTAACCTATTATTCATGGAAGAGACCAGCTTCCGAGTGCTTTCCGGGCTTATTTTGCTCCATTCCTCCAGCAGAGCTTTTTTAAGGTCGTTTTTGCTAGAAATCCTGTGATTCTGGGTGTTTTTCTCCAGCGCAGCCCAAAAATTTTGAATAACATTTAGGTCTGGAGACTGGGCTGGGGGAATCATCAAGTGGGGGCAGTACCAGATAAGCCATGACAGTACTATTCCGAACGAATGACTCGGGTCATTATCCTGGTAGAACCGGAAATCAAGTTGGATTCCTAGTTTCTGGAAGCTTTGGTGCAAGTTATCGGCCCCAAAACTTACCCAACAGGTAAAGGACAAAATGGGGAAGGAGTGCAGTGTGGAAACTGTGCGCCGGGTTCTGCGCAACCATGACTTCAATGGCCGAGTACTCCGAAAGACTGAAGAACAAAGGGACAAGGTTGGCGATCGCAAAAACCAACTTTGACAAGGATTTGGTGTTCTGGAATACCGTATTTTGTGCACACGAGACCAAATGCAACCTTTTTGGGTCGGACGGAAGGAATTTTGTGTGGCGACAGCCCAATACTGAGCTGGATCCCAAACATGTAAATACGACAGTCAAGCACGGCGGAGGAAGTGTCATGGTATGGGTATGTATTTTCCGCAGCCGGCGTCGAAAACTTGGCGTTTATTGACTCTACGATAGATAAGCTCACGTACTTCAATATTCAAGAAAATTTGCACCAAAGCTCCGAGAAACTAGGAATCCGACTTGATTTCCGCCACTTTGAGCCACTGTATAACTGGCCTTTCACTTTGTTAAATACTTTATTAACAGGCCGTTTTATTGTTGGTAATAATATTGGGCACTTTAATTTACCTGTGGCATTTGTTGAATATACGCATAAATATACTTCGTCTCACTCAAATCGCTCTTCCATCGAACCGCCTGCTGGTCCGATCTTCGTCGCCAACGGCCGCCATACATCAAACCGTTCGATCATACCAAACGATCGATCCGACTTCCGTCCAACACAACGCAACCGCTCGAAGCCGATCGCCTCGCGTCGAACAATGTTCCGAACGCCGCTACGACTGCTCGAACGCCAAGCCGACCGCCTCTGCCGGCCGCTCGGGTCGACGTCGAACCAACCGCAACTGCAACCGTTCGATCCGCTGCACGTCGCGGCAACCTTTACTGCGGCCCCCTTTTCGTTTCTCCCCTTTTGCACTTATTTCTGTAATTAATTTTCTCATCTTGTTTGGAATGCTTCTGCTTGAAGTAATTTCCTGCCCTTTTTGGCACTTTATTTTGCACTTAACTTGTAATTTGTATAATCTGTATTTCAACGATTTTGGCCAATCAGATCTGCCGCTAAATCCTCAATTTTCGCTCCCTATTTCACTACTCACATTTCTTCGACCATTCTGTTCACTACTTTTCTATTTTCAGTTCTCTGTTGTTATTTATTTCATTTCCAACACTCTACTCACTCTCATTCACATACGTATGTATTTATATCTTCTTACAATAGTGCCGCTACTGTAATCCTCCAGAACATCCTTTTGGGTTCTCCTCCGCCTTCTCGTGAACTCTAGGGTCTTCCTGGTGTTTTCTACTAGAGTCCCGTTCGTGGACGAAGGTCTCCGACTGCGCCAGTGTTGATGTAGTGTGAGGTGGTTCCTGGAGTTGTAGTTCAATGTAGCTTGTCACCCGTTTTTTGAGAGTTAATAGACACGTCCGATTGGTTTTGAATATGAAAGTATTCTGATTCATTATTATAACTTTGGGTAGATATGGTTTTACAATAGTGCTGACTCCTTAATTCTGAGTGGCCGAGAATCCGCTGACGTTGGGTTTTGCGTCCGCTGTTGCAATTGGAGCGGATGTGAGTTGGTGGTGTGAGTCGATGTTGTTGGTGGTCTCTACATTGTAGCCAGCTCGTAGAGGTTCCGGAGGGGGAAGGGTGAGTGTAGGTGCTGAGCTGGTAACTCGCGCGAAACTATTGCTGTTTCTTCTTTGCTTGTCGGTTCCTCTTTGAGTTGTCGTTGACCACAAGTACAGTTATCACTCAAGTTAAACAATATATGTAAATTGAATATATATATGAAAGTATACATATGTACATACAGTGGCTCAAAGCCAAAAGTATGCAGTGTCAAATAAAAAGTTTAAGGTGCTACAGATTTTAAACTAGAGGAAAAACGAAAAATGTTTAAACGCCAGTTTGTTGTATGTTTTATCACAGTTAAAAAAGGAACTTTAATTTAATACTTAGTATGTAATCCCTTAACCTTTATTACGGTTTTTAACCTATTATTCATGGAAGAGACCAGCTTCCGAGTGCTTTCCGGGCTTATTTTGCTCCATTCCTCCAGCAGAGCTTTTTTAAGGTCGTTTTTGCTAGAAATCCTGTGATTCTGGGTGTTTTTCTCCAGCGCAGCCCAAAAATTTTGAATAACATTTAGGTCTGGAGACTGGGCTGGGGGAATCATCAAGTGGGGGCAGTACCAGATAAGCCATGACAGTACTATTCCGAACGAATGACTCGGGTCATTATCCTGGTAGAACCGGAAATCAAGTTGGATTCCTAGTTTCTGGAAGCTTTGGTGCAAGTTATCGGCCCCAAAACTTACCCAACAGGTAAAGGACAAAATGGGGAAGGAGTGCAGTGTGGAAACTGTGCGCCGGGTTCTGCGCAACCATGACTTCAATGGCCGAGTACTCCGAAAGACTGAAGAACAAAGGGACAAGGTTGGCGATCGCAAAAACCAACTTTGACAAGGATTTGGTGTTCTGGAATACCGTATTTTGTGCACACGAGACCAAATGCAACCTTTTTGGGTCGGACGGAAGGAATTTTGTGTGGCGACAGCCCAATACTGAGCTGGATCCCAAACATGTAAATACGACAGTCAAGCACGGCGGAGGAAGTGTCATGGTATGGGTATGTATTTTCCGCAGCCGGCGTCGAAAACTTGGCGTTTATTGACTCTACGATAGATAAGCTCACGTACTTCAATATTCAAGAAAATTTGCACCAAAGCTCCGAGAAACTAGGAATCCGACTTGATTTCCGCCACTTTGAGCCACTGTATAACTGGCCTTTCACTTTGTTAAATACTTTATTAACAGGCCGTTTTATTGTTGGTAATAATATTGGGCACTTTAATTTACCTGTGGCATTTGTTGAATATACGCATAAATATACTTCGTCTCACTCAAATCGCTCTTCCATCGAACCGCCTGCTGGTCCGATCTTCGTCGCCAACGGCCGCCATACATCAAACCGTTCGATCATACCAAACGATCGATCCGACTTCCGTCCAACACAACGCAACCGCTCGAAGCCGATCGCCTCGCGTCGAACAATGTTCCGAACGCCGCTACGACTGCTCGAACGCCAAGCCGACCGCCTCTGCCGGCCGCTCGGGTCGACGTCGAACCAACCGCAACTGCAACCGTTCGATCCGCTGCACGTCGCGGCAACCTTTACTGCGGCCCCCTTTTCGTTTCTCCCCTTTTGCACTTATTTCTGTAATTAATTTTCTCATCTTGTTTGGAATGCTTCTGCTTGAAGTAATTTCCTGCCCTTTTTGGCACTTTATTTTGCACTTAACTTGTAATTTGTATAATCTGTATTTCAACGATTTTGGCCAATCAGATCTGCCGCTAAATCCTCAATTTTCGCTCCCTATTTCACTACTCACATTTCTTCGACCATTCTGTTCACTACTTTTCTATTTTCAGTTCTCTGTTGTTATTTATTTCATTTCCAACACTCTACTCACTCTCATTCACATACGTATGTATTTATATCTTCTTACAATAGTGCCGCTACTGTAATCCTCCAGAACATCCTTTTGGGTTCTCCTCCGCCTTCTCGTGAACTCTAGGGTCTTCCTGGTGTTTTCTACTAGAGTCCCGTTCGTGGACGAAGGTCTCCGACTGCGCCAGTGTTGATGTAGTGTGAGGTGGTTCCTGGAGTTGTAGTTCAATGTAGCTTGTCACCCGTTTTTTGAGAGTTAATAGACACGTCCGATTGGTTTTGAATATGAAAGTATTCTGATTCATTATTATAACTTTGGGTAGATATGGTTTTACAATAGTGCTGACTCCTTAATTCTGAGTGGCCGAGAATCCGCTGACGTTGGGTTTTGCGTCCGCTGTTGCAATTGGAGCGGATGTGAGTTGGTGGTGTGAGTCGATGTTGTTGGTGGTCTCTACATTGTAGCCAGCTCGTAGAGGTTCCGGAGGGGGAAGGGTGAGTGTAGGTGCTGAGCTGGTAACTCGCGCGAAACTATTGCTGTTTCTTCTTTGCTTGTCGGTTCCTCTTTGAGTTGTCGTTGACCACAAGTACAGTTATCACTCAAGTTAAACAATATATGTAAATTGAATATATATATGAAAGTATACATATGTACATACAGTGGCTCAAAGCCAAAAGTATGCAGTGTCAAATAAAAAGTTTAAGGTGCTACAGATTTTAAACTAGAGGAAAAACGAAAAATGTTTAAACGCCAGTTTGTTGTATGTTTTATCACAGTTAAAAAAGGAACTTTAATTTAATACTTAGTATGTAATCCCTTAACCTTTATTACGGTTTTTAACCTATTATTCATGGAAGAGACCAGCTTCCGAGTGCTTTCCGGGCTTATTTTGCTCCATTCCTCCAGCAGAGCTTTTTTAAGGTCGTTTTTGCTAGAAATCCTGTGATTCTGGGTGTTTTTCTCCAGCGCAGCCCAAAAATTTTGAATAACATTTAGGTCTGGAGACTGGGCTGGGGGAATCATCAAGTGGGGGCAGTACCAGATAAGCCATGACAGTACTATTCCGAACGAATGACTCGGGTCATTATCCTGGTAGAACCGGAAATCAAGTTGGATTCCTAGTTTCTGGAAGCTTTGGTGCAAGTTATCGGCCCCAAAACTTACCCAACAGGTAAAGGACAAAATGGGGAAGGAGTGCAGTGTGGAAACTGTGCGCCGGGTTCTGCGCAACCATGACTTCAATGGCCGAGTACTCCGAAAGACTGAAGAACAAAGGGACAAGGTTGGCGATCGCAAAAACCAACTTTGACAAGGATTTGGTGTTCTGGAATACCGTATTTTGTGCACACGAGACCAAATGCAACCTTTTTGGGTCGGACGGAAGGAATTTTGTGTGGCGACAGCCCAATACTGAGCTGGATCCCAAACATGTAAATACGACAGTCAAGCACGGCGGAGGAAGTGTCATGGTATGGGTATGTATTTTCCGCAGCCGGCGTCGAAAACTTGGCGTTTATTGACTCTACGATAGATAAGCTCACGTACTTCAATATTCAAGAAAATTTGCACCAAAGCTCCGAGAAACTAGGAATCCGACTTGATTTCCGCCACTTTGAGCCACTGTATAACTGGCCTTTCACTTTGTTAAATACTTTATTAACAGGCCGTTTTATTGTTGGTAATAATATTGGGCACTTTAATTTACCTGTGGCATTTGTTGAGGGTAATTCGAACAACGATGCATGTCCATACCAACCAGGAATACCAAAGATCAGCACCAAGAGTTAGCGATGCGACGGTCCAGCGGTCCAATGCCGAGCAGGAACAGCAACAACAACGAGCGAGGGATGATATCCAATGGAGATATCCACCAAAGCGCCAAGTATGATCCAATCCAACTTCTATCCAGTACGAGATCCAGTGTCCACCCGGGGGCGCCAAAATGTTTGGTACAAATTCAGATGCTGCACTTAAACACTGTTTGTGCCGTTAAGCACAGTTGATTCCAATATTTCGGGACACTGGAACCGGACAGACCGACAGAAAATGCTTGTGCGCTGTTTCGACTTCAGAATAAGAGTGTTTTATTCTAGCAGCGTCGCCCTCTTCATGAGCGGCCGCTGCCAGCATGAGCTTCGTTGGTATAAGAGACAATAACATTTCAGCATAACATTTCTATTCTCTTTCTATTACTACGACTAACACTATAGGCAACGTAATTGCCTCAACACCTATCTTTGTGCTGCCATGGACAGGCGCTTAGCCGAACATACTCCCCACGTTGAAGAGCACGGGCATTCAACAACCTTCTTAGCAGCACTTCCTTTCTTGCTCTAGGGAACGTCTTTAGCGCAGATACTTCGGACACTATGTCTTTCACGATGATGGGTTCAGATGAGTTACCTGTGAATAGAGAAGCAGAAACTCGGGACTGGGACATCTCTCCAGCAACTATCCATCCTAGCTTAGTTTCCTGAAGATGTGGTAGACCGGCTCCCAACTTGATTTGGCCGATGCAGAGAAGCTCATAGAACAGAGCCGCTCCAATAAGAATATCAACTGGTTGGGACTGGTAGAACATCTTATCAGCCAAATGTATGTTGGAGGGCATGTTCCAGCGGGTTGTGTCAACAGTACAGTTGGGTTGATTGCTCGTAATGGTGGGAACAACCAATGCCGAAATGGTCGTGGCATAGCTCGACGCGTGTGATTTCAGTGGGATATCCATGCATCCTTCGGCCATGTCCGAATCGCCCAGACCAGACACTGAAACTTCCGATTCTTTCTTCTTCAGCCGCAACTGTTGAGCTAGACTTGAAGTAATGATACCTGCGATCCAGAATCGAGCAGGGCACGGCAAGGAGTCAATGTACCAAAGCTATTCCTAACACTGATTACGGCAGTTGCCAGCAACACGGAGTCCCGACTGTGACTCTGGGCGAAAAGCGACGTGGCTGATGACGTTGCAGTACACTTACTGCGAGATGGTATCGCATGCAATCGTGGAGCCGATGTTGCAGTCGAGAGTTGAGGCAGAATGGAATGGGGTGCGTTGGACGGAGACTCAAAATGAAGCAGTGTGTGATGTCTGGAACCATAAATTCGACAGGATCGAGAACGACATGCACGTTGACAATGGCCTGCTCGGATGCAATTGATGCACAGGGACAGCTTCTTAGCTTCCTGAAAGCGAAAGCGAGGAGAAAGATTGCAGAACTGCAAACAACCATACATGGAATGTTCTGGATCTCCGCAGAATGCACAAAGATTCGGCTTGGAGCTAGTTGCGATTAGGCACTGTTTCCGATGACTATGGGCCTATGACATATTTTTATGATGCTCTTGGGTCTCCAATCTCTGGCATCTCTCCTCCAAGAAAGTAGTAAATTGCTCGGCTATGGAGAGGCTATCCAACGACGACGTTTCCTCCCACTTGGCTCGTGTGGCACTGTCCGCCCTCTGCAGCAGGCTTTGTATCACAATGCAGTCAGCGACCTGCTCCTTTGTCCCTAGATTCTTTAAAGCCCGCAGATTAGCAATTGCGGTATCTGCCAAGACCCGGAGTTGAGACACAGATGCTTCTTCAATTCGCTGCACACTCAGAATGTCGGCGACATGTTTCTGAAATATTATACGCCTGTTATTGGATCGTTTGTTGAGCAAATTTAGCGCGATGGTATAGCTGGCCTGGCTAAATTCAAGTGACGAGATCGTGTCTTAAGCTGGTCCTTTCAGGCCGGATCGTAGGTGCTGTAATTTCTCCACATTCATTAGGTCAGGATCCTTGTCAATTATGGAAGAAAACATGCTCCAAAACTCAGAGTACTGTGAGCAGTCCCCACTGAATTCTGGAAGCTTTAACTCCGGTAGGCGATGCTGCACTACAATCGTAGATCTGCAATATGATCCGTCGGCATTGTTGAGCAAGGCAGCATTGTGGGCTGCCGATTGTTCAATTCATGCCTAATGGTAGTCTCCAGCATTACCACGCACTCGTCAAACTCGTCCCTCAAGGGACTACCGATCTCATCCAGATCAATCCTCTCCAGGGCATTATGATGCTCATTGAAAGAAGCGACCAGATCCAATAAAGAATTTAAACGCACGTTCAACTCCTCTTCTCTGAGCCCACCAATCTTCTCTTTGCCGACGGAATTTCCAATTCTCCGCGCTGCACTTAGCATGGCTTGCACCTTGCGCTTGTAATACGCAATGTCCACATTGAGAGACAAGGGGAAATCGACAGCGATAGGGGAGGGGGTTCCATCAGGCACTTCACAATCGATCGCAGCGCTCGAACACACGCGCACAGACCAGCAGCGTTAGCAATTTGCCAACAACAACAATGCCATACACCGAAACCGTAACGAAACCACAGCAAGCAGAAGGTAGAGCAGATGACCCGAGAACCGTTACTGTTGCTTGTTCTAACTGAGGAACCAAACAACCGTGGTTTTATGAGACTAAGGCAACGACAAAATTTGGATAAATGCAATTGTTTATGTGTTTTATGATTTTATTGTTTTTTAATTGTTTATCACGTCGGGGTCACCAAAATGTTAAGCTACTGAGCTTCTTCAGCAGCGTATTTTTACGAATTTAATTAAACACAAATTGGTTTGAATTCAATGTATATATATGTATATTCGTGTATGTTCGATTTGCTTTCTTGTATGTACTTAGCGAGAGATGAAACAATAAACACGAAACGAAAATTAGCGATACGTCGTTTGCTCACGAAGACGATCAAATTTTAAGTGACTTCTGCTCTGCTGATGAGCCTCCCTTGCAGCTCTTGTCGGACGATGAATTTAGGGAAAGGGCGATGTAGCGATTGAGAGCGTAGGGCGTAGGGCAGCAGCAGCAACGATGCATTAAGAGTAAGCTATGCCTATCTTTGTGCTACCATGGGCAGGCGCTTAACCGAACACCTAGAATGCCTGAATTGTGTCTAACGCCGGCCCCTTGAGGCAACCCAGCTAGTAATTAAACTTTTCAATGTTAGACAATCCAGACTCGCATAAGTTCCGTCAAAGGGCAATGACAACCTTGGTAACGAACACCTAACTGGCGGTGGGTGATAGTCTGGAGCAACTATGCTGGTGTTCAAGTCTCCTCCCAATTTGTATTTTATGGTTAACTTAATTGCTATGTAAGTATCTTCCAAGCCTGCCAGTCCTTCATCATTTGGGTTAAGATCTTCAATGTCCGCCTTGACATTTGGAACCTTCTTAAAGTACGTTTCCAACCTTAAAGTACGAACCTTCTTAAAGTACGTTTCCAACCTTAAAGTACGAACCTTCTTAAAGTACGTTTCCAAGATGCTTAAACGATAGTGAAGCTCCTCATTGCAAATCGGCTTTTCCGTCTTTCCTTCCACTGCGGCAGCAAAAGGTTGAGTTCAGTCGTTCCAAGGGAGAGAGAGTCAGCGACAATTCCGACGACGGCAAGAAAAGCGAAATGAAAAGCGGTGGAATTCCCAAAGATAAATGCGTTGATCTCTAGACCAGAGCAGGTAGCATCAAAGAAGACGAACCGGGAGTTCAAGCGCCTCTTGCACTCTGGACTCTTGATCTCTGGACTAGAACAGGTAGCAATAAAGGAGTGCATGCGCCGTTGTGCGGTGCGTTGTGGGTGACAAGCGCATGATAAAATTAACCGAGAGCCGCGAGAGCAAAGCGAGGGTGATGACCCCTCAATCGAAACAATAGATAATGGGGTTTCGTCAATTTCGACGGCAGCTGCGAAACTAAACGAATGCTGCAGTTGTTGTATTTGCAAATTATGTACCGACGAAAAGTGTTTGTAGAGATTCTACATAAATGCGAGTTCACCAAAGAATTAACACACGAGCCCCACGATGGGCGCCAAAATGCTTGTACAAGCGAATTAAAACCGAATTACAAATAATAATAATAACGACAAGACGATGAGGTGCTGTTGAGTATCAGTCGACGACTATTTAATTGGGCTCTTAGTGCATGAGCATCGAGCATAATCGATAATAGCGAGAGTGTACAATGATGAGAGTACGCTTTGACTACGAGAGGTGATTAGCTATTTCTAACTTATTTAGCTGGACGCAATTGGACCGAACAATTACCTTTACAAACGTATTAAAATTTAGTTCCTTCAAGGATTAATTAATCAATCTATGCGGTTTTGGAACAATATTAAACTAATATTATACCGAAATATAAAATAACATTTTTTTTTTAAAAAGAGTCTAAGATGTTATTTTTATTCAAGTGACGTAATATATTAGTTCCGCGATTTGAAGGATTTAGCTTATACATTTTGTTGAGCTACTGAGCTTCTTCAGCAGCGTATTTTGCGAAATTTAATTAAACAAAAAAGGGGTTTGGATTCAATGTATGTATGTATGTATATTGTGTATATGTTTATGTTCAATTTGGTTTCTTAGCGAAACCAAATATATGATATATGACGATATGACGGTTGCGCACGAAGACGATGAAATTTTTGAGTAAATGCTGCTCCGAAGATGTGCCTCCCACGCAGCTCTTGTTGGACGACGAACGACGAGGAAAGGGCGATGTTGCGATAGAGAGTGCAGGGCGACAGCAAGCAACAAATAACTAAGAGAGATGCGCTCTTTATGCTGCCGTGGGCCGGCGCTAAGCCGAACACATTTTTTATTTATAATTTAGGATGATTCATGAAGAACTCCATTTGGTTAAGGAAGCTATATGAAATGATCTTTCATTAAAACGAGATGGAACGTTGTGAATTTGGTTCGAACAAATTTTTTGAAATTTTCCATTTGGGCCAAAATTTAATTTGTCTCATTTGCGAACATATAATAAATTACATAAATCATAAGATCAAATATATTCTGACTGAGTACCATGTATAAAGTAGAGCCGCAGCCCTATTATACCCGGTACTCGAAGAGTATAGGGGTATATTAGATTTGTGGGGATAACGGTTGTGTGTAACGCCCAGAAGGAAGCGTTTCCGACCCCATAAAGTATATATATTCTTGATCAGCATCAATAGCCGAGTCGATATAGCCATGTCTGTCTGTCCGTCCGTCCGTCTGTCCTTTCGTCCGTCTGTCCTTTCGTCCGTCTGTCCTTTCGTCCGTCTGTCCGTCTTCATTAGCGCCTAGATCTCAGAGACTATAAAAGCTAGATCAACCAAATTTTGTATTGAGTCTCCTGTGTGATCACACTACTCAAAGTGTATTTCAAAATTTCGCCCCGCCCCTTTCCGCCCCCACAAAGGACGAAAGTCTGTGGCACACACAATTTTGAAGATACAAGAAAACTAAATACGCAGAATCATAGAGAATGACCATTTCTATCAGAGTGTTGAATCTGGATCAGATCGGATCATTATTATAGCTACAATGAAGAAAACCATTTCGAAAGTCATCATTCCCTCTCGCTCTCTCTCACACGCGACCCCATCTGCTTTGCCCATTCGTATTTTGTGTCGCCTAGTTCTCAGAGACTATAAAAGCTAGAGCAACCAAACTTTCTATCCAAGCTCCTGTGATACCAAACCTGCACAAGTGTATTTAAAAATTTTGTCACGCCCCTTTCCGCCCCCACAAAAGACGAAAATCTGTGAAATCCACAATTTTTAAGATAAATGAAAACCAAAAACGTAGAATCATGGGAAATTACCATATCTACCAGATTGCCGAATATGGATCAGGTCGGATCAATATTATGGCCAGAAGAAACAAATTAAATTTCAGTGGCTACGCAACGCCTGCCAAGCGCTGACTCATGCCCCTCTCTCTCTGTCCTAAACACTTGTACGTCTCAAATACATATGTAGTTATACATGTCATGTAGAAATTTAGAAGCAGATGTAAAAATCATATGCAAACAAAATCGGAAACATGTATAATATTCCAAAAATTTACTTCATTTCTTGAAATATTATTTTTTGCCCATTTTTTTAATTTGTCCCTTTTGCGAACATATGTATAAGAAATTGCATAAATCGCAAGCTCATATATGTATGTACATATGTATGTATATACTGACTGAGTACCGGGTATAAGGTAGAGCCGCGGCCTTTGCCCTCGTTTATTTATTATTATTTATTTATTTTTTTTTTTAATATTTTTTTTTTAATTGGTAGTTGATGTTAAGATTTAATGTTTTTCTTTTTTTTTTTATATTAATAGAAAACATTTTTTTTCAAAAAATCTTCATGTAAAGTTGATAATTGTGCAAATTATAAATATCAGAAAAATGAAGGAGATAAAGTTATTAAATGAATATACACAAATGAATTAATATGAAATAGAGTCGCCTCTTTTTTTTCCAACCAATAGCAAGCGGCGGGGCATCCAATTTACCAAGTTATGCAAAGTGATTACGTCAATAATTGCCCATTACTCGACAATGGCCGCATTTAGTTCCTTTAAGGAATCGAATTGCCTACCACCCTCATAAACATTTATTGAAAGGATGCCCCAAAGGTCCTCAATTTGATTTAAATCCGGACTTATTGCTAGCCACTGTAATGACTGGTTACCAATGGAACAGAAAAACGACATCGTATGTTTTGCAACATGTATAGGAGCGTTATCCTGTTGAAATGTCCAGTCGTCGCCATGGAACTCAAGGAAATCCGTATACATTTCCGCATTGATCCGTCCCGGGACAAAGCAAAAGGGAAGACTTTCCAGCAGAGCTAAAAGTCGCCCATACCATCAGAGAGCTTGTCTTCCTGGGATGACTTGGGTCCTTTTGAGTACCTTTGGGTACTTTTGATTTCCATCTGGCCCGTCTAGGTTAACTTCTTTTTATCACTGAAAATCACCTCGTTGCCGGGCCTTCTTATGCCGGGGTAAGAGTTTTGTTGTCCGCACCTTTGAGTCATATGTACGTATTTGAGGTCCAACTCTTTTTGACAAATCTGTTGCACCTTCTGCCTACATATTGGCAACTTCAATTTGGCCTTTATTTGAGCGAAACTCATGTTTTTAGCCGTTGCCAGCGCCCTTATGTGCCGTTTAGTGCGCGCAACTTTTGGTAATGTCCCTCTTCTGTTGGTTCGGGCATATTTCAGAGGATTTTTCAAATAATTAGCGATAGTATTTCGATTTTGACTTAATCTTTTGGGAATTTCTGATATTTTAATGCCACATTCAGCCAAAGTTTCAATAAGCTTTTTTTTTCTTTTAATTTGGCTGCAAGAGTTA
Organism: Drosophila algonquin; assembly: GCA_035041765.1. NCBI lineage: Eukaryota > Metazoa > Arthropoda > Insecta > Diptera > Drosophilidae > Drosophila > Drosophila algonquin. Next base: position 62,582 of record JAWNKY010002711.1, read on the forward strand.
TTTTTAACCAAAAAAAGTCAACATTAAAAAAAAAATTTTAAAAAATGTAAATGCAATATATAATTTGTTTGCAGCGAGATAATTAATGTGTCACACTCAAAATTGAAATGAAGAATTTTGCACAAATATCGACTTTTTATTAAAGTCATGACTTTGTCGCTTTTAAAATCCGAACGGGACTAAAGATTAAAAGCAGATAATAAATATATTCATGGAAAAACATCACAAAACATAAGAGATAAAACATGTATACTCGCAACATTTATACCGTTATAATAGGCCGTTATTATGGGCTCCGGCCTATTCTCGCCCGCCACTGCCAGGGCTGTTGGTGTTACCCTGTTTTAGGGTAACAAAATTAAATTAAACTGGAAATCAGCGGCTCCAGCTCCAGCTTCGCCCCGCCATTCCTTGGGGCATCGTTATGTAAAATACCTGTTGTCTAGTTTATTGTGAGGGTCACTCCCTTACACATTTATAAGCCAATGTAGATTATGAGCTTTAAATTTCAGTACATTTCTCTTCACTTTGATGAGTTTACGCCTGTTTACCTTTTTAAAAGTAACATTTCTATCATAAATTGATTTTAAACATAGTCAAGTCAAACACAGAGAGTTCGAGCTGGAGAGATGGAGAATCTGAATATTTCGGACACAGCAGCAGCCGGAGATGCCGGGCGTGTCCAGCTGAATGGCTACAACCAGGACGACGGTGCATTCACCTCACACATGGCCGTATTGGAGAGTGAGAGTAAAAGAATATAAGGTTTTCAAAGAGCTGGCTGTTGACATGCCCGGACGCGACTCCACCAAAAGCGAAATACTTTTCTCGACCATTATGGGCGGATATGGCCACCAATTTCAGTTTTTGTGGAATGTTGTTTAGAAGAAACTGGTAGGCAAGTTTGTCTGCCAGACCCAGACCCCTGACCCGTACCGATCGTAACGGGGGTGGGAGCGAGAACTGAAAACTCCCGCTCAAGCTAGTGGCCGTCTGAGCGCCGGTCGGCTCTCCCGAGTGCCGTGTGCAAGAGCGCGAGAAAGCGAGCGAGCCACAGTGCGCTGTAGAAGTTTGCGGCTGCTCTCAACATGAAGAGTATAGGGCTATATTAGATTTGTGTTGATAACGGATGTGTGTAACGCCTAGAAGGAAGCGTTTCCGACCCCATAAAGTATATACATATATTCTTGATCAGCCGAGTCGATATAGTCTGTCCATGTCTGTCTGTCTGTCCGTCCGTCTGTCCGTCTTCATTAGCGCCTATATCTCAGAGGCTATTAAAGCTAGAGCAACCAAGTTTTATATCCAATCTCCTGTGTTATCACACTACTCCAAGTGTAATTCAAAATTTCGCCCCGCCCCCTTCAGCCCCCACAAAAGACGAAAGTCTGTGGCATACACAAATTTAAAGATAAGAGAAAACTAACAGAATCATACAGGATGACCATTTCTATCAGAGTGTTGAATCTGAATCAGAACGGCTGCAACTTGGCCTTTTATCCATCGATAAAAACGATACCGTAAACGACGCCTAATTAATGTGTCTATCTAAAACTAAAAATGTTAGATATACAATTTGTTTTTTTTTACTTTTCCTGACGTTATAAAGTCTAAATTTCGGGGAAAAATACCGAAAAAAATTATTAAATTTGAAAGCTTAATTTCTTCCAGACGTTAAGCTGAAGCTACAAAGTGTCGGTTAGATTTATAGCTGCATTTGTCATTTTTTTAAAACTGCAAAGTTCAATACAACCAGTTGTAGGAAACTCAAGTTATGTGAAAAATATAAGCACTACCTCTGAAAAAAAATACGAAATTTTTAAAAAATTCTTAAAAAATAAACTAATTTTGAAAAAAAAAATAATTCTTTAAAAAAATGTAAATCTCCAAATCTATCAGAAAAAGTTATTTTGGGCGATAGCGGTTGAATTTTGTCGAGTAGTGTTGTAGATTGGATGAACTTTGTTATTTTCCTATAGGCGTACTATTAGGTTCTACCTTGAACATTGGTTGGGGAATTTTATTTATATTTATTATTTTAGCTATTTTGATTTCAAAATCCTTACCTTCAACAAAAAGTATAAAAGGTTTCACAAATCCTTTCATTTAAAACAAAATTAATTTGTTTCTTAAATCCGTCAATTTTGGCTGGACACAATAATAGGTGTGCCAAGATCAAAATTGTAATCAAATCGATATTTCACTAGTTTCGGTATTGTTTTATATTAAATTGATTATAAAGCAGTTAATGGCCGGTTTATGCACCATTATTTTGCAAAACTTTCTCCATTCCTTTTGGAATGGAGGATATTAACTTGTGATAAGTTCCAATTGGAATATTGTACCATAATTTAGGGCATTATCCTAAAATTGGTTTCTATTTTGACAAAAAGTCTTTCCGACGTCTGCTTTGAGTTCATCCCAGAGATTGTCAATGGTATTGAGGTCCGGGGATTGACTTAGCCACTCAAGAAAAACCTCATTTGTCTCCAATCCTTTACAACTCGAGAGGCGTGCTTCGGGAATCCTGCACAAACTTTCATAAAAGTGGCATAATATCCTCTACATAAGGTTGCATTCATTAAGATAGTTTCGACCTTAGAACTAGTATCAACGGAAAAATGATGGAAAAATATTGTAGTTTCGGCAAAGGCTACTGAAAGATTTATAATCAGAGTAGTTAGAAAGACAGAATTGGATATGAAGAGGAAAGTAATGCCTAGTCGGGCGGGAAGGAACAGCAATACAAATAAGGCTGATGAGGGCAGTCGAGAGAAGAGAAGCTTATGGAGGAAGAGAACTCCTTGGCAGATTCTACGGGATTTAAAAGAGAACGTTAATTAGGCGCAACCTACTTTCATTAGAAGGGAGATGGATCGAAGGGATGGATCGATTGAGTCTGCGGAGAGCAAAGGTGAGGAACTGTTTTTGTACTGATTCGAGCATATCTTGAAATTTTTGGTAGTGAGGAAACCAGACACAAGAACCATATTCCAAGATAGGCAAGACCAGAGAAACGTACAGAAGTTTCGTAGTATACGGGTCAGTAAATTCGTTAGACCATCTTTTGACAAATACTAGGACTCTCCTTTGGCTTTGTTAGAGATAGTAGAGATATGAGAGTTGAAACATAGATTAGGTACAAAGGTAGTGCCCAAGTCGTTAACTTTGAACAGGCGTTGTAGGATAATGTTAGGGGAAGGTAGGCAGTTGTGGACATAGTTTTGTTTTTCAATCATATATTTTTACCTGGGGCATATTATGCGGATTAATGGAAAGGTAGAAACCTTAGCTAACTAGTTTTGAAAATATTACATTGATATCTCCCATTGAAAAAAAATTATCAAATTTTTTGTGAAATGGTCAATTTTGCGATATTTTTTTTGGTGGGGGGTTGTGGACACCTTTGTAAAATGAGCTTAAATATAGAAAGTATGAAGTTAAACGCAATGAAATTAATCAATAATGAAAGTTTATTAATTTTAAAGGCCATCAATGGCAAAAACAATAACGAGAGAGGGCATCATTCCACGTCAGAAGCACAATTCGCGCCTTCCACCAAGCATCGTTTAATGGCATTTGTCAGCGCATTAAAATCAATTCCCGTTAAATCGGACGATTTTTTTGAATTTTTCTTCGACGACATGACTAAAAACATCGAAAAAATGCATAAAACACTATTAAAATAATTTATATTGACATCAACAACAATATATCACGATTTGTCAAAAAAAAATTGGGTGTCCACAACTCCCGACATTCAAGTGTCCACAACTCCCTTGAGCAGCCATTTTGAAATCATATGAAACAAATTTTTGCTGTGTAGATTGTGTCCGAACCCGGTATTGAATTTCAAAGAAAACTAAATTTCGCGTAAAAAAATCCATTGCACTCACCTTCTCACTTAACACACTTCACACGGTGACACTTTAAAAAACGTTCAAAGAAACTTTTATTTTTTTCGAGGTAAAAAAAATAATTTATTTGCAGCACAAAGCAGACGCGTCTGTTCACTTTGGTATTTGGCACAAAAACATCGTGCTTCTATGGCGCACACATGACATTTGTCAGATCTGTCAAATCTGCTCTGTGTCAAAAGTTGCACAGGGGTGTCCACAACTACCGACTGTCCATAACTACCTACTTTACCCTATTGATTGAGTAATCGAAAAGTTATGGCTTATTGCGATGAAAAGTCATGATATTGCAATTAGAAATGTTAAGTTATCATCATATTCTTTTGGGTCACTTAGAACTGCGAACCTAATTTTTGTCAACGCCTTATTTAACACAGTGTTTTCCCACTGTTTGGTTATTTTGGGTGGATAAATATTTTTGTATTTGCACATTGCAATCGTGCCATAACCATAACCAGCCACAACCCCGAATGTGATCCAAAATTAAATAACCAAAAACATTCTTAAAATGTTGATATTAATGGAATCCTGACGGAGTTCAGTTTTTTTTTGCGCTCGTAAGTTAAAGATGTTGGGAAAAATAAAACGCTCCTCCAGGGACACCCACATTTAATTAGCCAGCATTTGGGTGGTGAAATTTTGAAGCTCTAGTAGCTAAAGGTCGCACTAATTAAAAATAAACTCCTTGAAAAAAAAACCATAATTTCATTTAAAAATATGTAAAGCCCCAAATATATCTCAGAAAAGTAATTTTGGTTCACAGCGGGAAAATTGACTATTTTGTTGCCTAGAGTAATCAACACATAAATGACGAGAAAGCGCTCTGCCTACTACCCGTGAAGTAGGCTCTTTGCCGTTTTCACACCTACCTTCCATAGGCCTCCCATGTGAGGCGATCGCATCCGCTTTTTGATGCGAATTCGCAAATTGCGTCCCCTCCTCCTCGATTCTCATCGTCATAGCGCTCGTTCCGACGAAGTTTGTCGCATTGCCGCAATGTACGACTTGGGAATATCCTCAGCAGATGCACCTGCGATTCAGAATCAGAATCCAGCAAGGCAAGAGAAGGAATCAATCTACCAGAGCTATTCCTAACACTGATTCAGCAATTAAAATTAAATTATTAAAAAGAAACCTCAAACTTCGTTCTTTTTTGGTTTTCTCTCAACGAGGTTCAATCAACGAGCGTTTTTGTTCGCTCGCTCGGCTTTTCTGTTCAGTAGGAACCTGTCTTTTGAGCATGTGAGTGTACAGAGGGATTAAGGATGATTAAGAAAAAAAACGGCCGCGGCTCTACTTTATACCCTGTACTTAGTTAGAATATGTTGACAAAAAGAAATTATTACATTTATGCAAAAACAAATTTAAAAAAAAATGAGGTCAAACCATTCTGCAAATTTTTACATATGCTATCTGTTTCCATTTTTGTTTACAAATACTTTTTACATCAGCTTCTACGTATCTATATGTACATGTATAACTACGAAATTTTAATACAACATTTGGTTGCTCTAGCTGTAATAGTCTTTGAGATATAGGCGCTATTGAAGTTTAACGGACAGACGGATAGATAGGGCTATATCGACTCGGCTATTGATGCTGATCAAGAATATATATGTATACTTTACGGAGTTGGAAACGCTTCCTTTTGGGCGTTACACACATCCACTATCACCACAAATCGAATATACCCCTATACTCTTTGAGTACCGCGTCTAAAAAATACGTAGGTTGTGAAGTTATTTGTCGAAATGAGTCGTGAAGTGCATTGTATTTTTTAAATTTGATAAAATATAAATCAATCAACTTACGTTGCAACGTATGTGCTGCAAAACTAGATGACCACCAAGTAAAACGTCATTTGAATGCAAACATTTGAGTGAAGTTGCACAGGTGGTGTCAGCCATACCAGCTAAGCAATACAAATATCTCGGCACTTAATTTCATTTGAACTAAAAAACTCACCTCTTTAAGTGCTGAGAATATTAATTCATTATTAATTGTTTATTTATTCCTAATTCCTAAAATTTGATTGAGCATATTTTAAGAGCTCTGCCTCAAACTTTATAAAGTATACAGTACAAACATATTTATAAAATGTAACAAACCTTTTGCATAAATTACACTTTCCGACTATAATTTTGTACTTCACACGAGACAAAACTCAGGTTGTGGGCCTAGATGAGTAAATCACTTCCACAAATGTAGAGGGCGCTGATAAAAAGATATTTAAATTTTGATTGCTTAAAAAAAAAAGACTATGTGAAGACGACCATTAAGGTCGAGTTGAATGAGTGGGTGAGAGTAAAAATGGGAGTAGAAGAAATAGCTTGAGGTAGGTTATGTACAAATAGAATGAACAGAAATGGAGCTAAATGTCTTCTCTGTGAGACTCGTGGGGTTACATTCACTACTTTTGACAACAAATTAGTAAACTAAAAAAGCTGTGGGCGGTTTGACAGATTTAACGAAATCGAAATCATTATTAAAAGATTGTTTAGAAATCTTAATAAACATAGTATCGACAGAATCAAAGTTCTTGCTAAAATCTATAACAATTATGTCCGTTTGCAGGCCCACGTCTAACGGGGTCTAGCTAGCTTGGCAGCGGTTTTCTAATGAAAAATACGATTTTCGGGGTATATTGCAAATTCAAATTTTTACGTAGTGGTAACTCATTCAGGACTACAACCTAGTTTTTGTATCGTGATACAGTGTTATGTTAACCAAATATACAAAAATTTGCCCAACGGAAAAACTTGAAAATTGATTTTTGCAACTATGTTTCGGTGAAGGTGCCACTTTGCGGGGCAATAAAATATACTCGTAATTCAGTAAGATTTTTCTCAAAACGTACATATGTACATAGTAAGGAAATATATTTTACTTGAAGAGTGGGTTGCGTGGAATTGTGCATGCTCTCAGTCTCACACCTTGGTTTTAAGATATTGCTTTTAATAAACTTAAAAATTATTTGTACATAAATCTATTTAAAAACTATTAACCCAGTTGAAAAAAAATAAATAAATACATTATTTACTTTAAGGTGAATACTTGGATACATCAGATTCTGAATCGTGCGAAGAAAATTACAACGAAGACTCAACCAAAAATGGAAATCCGTCTCTTGAATTGATTGATTATGAACTCAACCTTGAAATTTTCAACGTTTTAGAGGAACGAAAACAATATTTAATCAGTAAAATAAAGCCATATTCAGTTTCTGGCGAACAACATCACACATCACACCAGCAAATTAAGACTTACATAGATTATAACAATGCACAGCTAATAGCACAATATTTAGCTACTAAACGGCCCTTTAGTCAGTCATTTGATGGATGCTTAAAGAAAATTATTTTAGTCGTTAAGTGAGTATTTTAAGTTCTAGTCTTATCAGTTTTAAATCACGTGCATTTTTTATTTGTAACAGTGAACCGTCCATAGCAGTAAGGACACGTGCAATGAAATGTCTCGCTAACATTGTTGAAGTTGATCCATTGGTACTGAAACGAAAAGATATGCAAATGGGTGTTAACCAGAAATTCTTAGATACTGCTATCTCAGTACGCGAAGCTGCTGTAGATTTGGTTGGAAAATTTGTACTCAGCAATCAAGAATTAATTGATCAGTATTACGACATGCTATCGACTCGAATATTGGTAAGATTTTGATTATGAGAAATATTTTATATTCGGGGATCCGTTTTTCACTTATTTTGTGTTTTAAATTTTTGAAAACCATAGTCCGTTTTCATTTTGAGGAGCTTTCGTTTTCGCTAGTTTTTAGTATAGATACATACGTTTAATTTTGAATGTCCTGTTAAGTCCACAATTTAATTGTTTAATCAATAAACATAAAACATAATAGCAATCAGAATACGTAGAATACATATGTACTCATTTTCGAAAACCCTGGCACCTCACAATGAAAACGCAATAGAATTTACGTCTTAACTCATATGTGAGAACTGAATTACACGCACACATTCAAATGCGCTTCTGCGCTGCATGACGTCTACTCGACACGATGTGGGCCGAACTTGAGAACTCCTATCCTAACAGCTCCCAGAGTAGAAAGCATCTATGTTTTGTATGCTGAGTGTGTTACACACAATTGAGTCTGTTACGTTTACAAAAGCCTTTGTTCCGACGTTTTTATAACCATATCAGGCTGAGACAGCTGTAGCGACCGATTTTTGCGTTCTCAAAAGTAAATCTTTTTAACGAAAGTGAAAACTGGGGCCAAGCCGAATATTTTTGTAATAAAAGAAATAATATATTGATAGAAACTGCATGAATCTACCGTACATTCGAATTCAAAGCTAAACACATGCCACTTTAATGCGTATGAATCTTATGGGTTATAAAATCTAAAACTCTCGATTGATTCTCGCCGCCTGTCCTCCCCACATGCAAATCATTGTTCCTCATTTCAATTGGGTTAGGCAAAAGGCCAAACAAAAACCAATGCAAGAAATGGAATAAATACTATGGATTCAAGCAGGGTTCTAATATGTAACATAAAAAATAATTTAACATAATTTATTTGCTTTTCAAATTCTTTTATAGGATACTGGAGTCTCCGTTAGGAAAAGAGTTATTAAGATTTTGCGTGATATATGTATAGAATATCCAGACTTTGCAAAAATTCCAGAAATTTGTGTTAAAATGATACGTCGCGTTAACGATGAGGAAGGTATTCAAAAGCTTGTTACCGAAGTGTTTATGAAAATGTGGTTCACACCGTGTATAAAAAACGACAAAGTCAGTAAATAAAATATAAATTTAATGAATGTGTAACTATTATAATTTCTGTGTTTATATTTATATTTAGCACGGCATACAAAGGAAAATTAATCAGATTATAGACGTGGTCAATACAGCTCATGATACTGGAACTATATGGTTAGAGGGACTTTTAATGAGTGTACGTACTATTAGTAATTAAACTATCGCAAAAACGTACATACAATTTTTTCTTTCAGATTTTCAAACCTAAAGAAAATATGTTAAAAAATGACGGAAGTATCCAAGAACCTGTAAAAAAAAATACTGAGCCCCCGCAAGAAATTGTGCTGGCATGTCAGCAATTAGCTGATGGGCTTATAGACAGGTTGATTGAATTAGAAGACACTGATAATGCGCGGATGCTCGGTTGCATAACCACACTTCATTTGCTAGCAAAAGTGCGACCACAGCTCCTGATTCGGCATGCAATGACTATTGAGCCTTATCTAAATATTAAATGTCATTCCGCCACAGCTGCTAAATTCATATGTGCTGTTGCCGATATTCTCGAAAAGGTGGTGCCTCTTGTTAATAATGCCAGCGAGACTTTTTTGGCTTCTTTGGAAGAGCATTTAATGCTCTTGGTTGTTTCGCGAAACCAAGCAGAAGTAACCAGTTGTGTATCCTGTTTGGGCGCACTCGTCAATAAGATTACAAAGAACTATAAATTGATCCGCGATTGTTTTCAAAAGTATGTATTTTTATATTCTATATTTTATATAAGTATGTATTTTTGTATATATTTAGAATTATGTTGAAAGCAGCTAAAACGTTGACTTTTTAAAGCCACATCTACTTAAAAGCCAAACAATCTAAGCTGCTAAACCAAATCGAAAGTAAATCTATTAGGGAGTATCTTTTTTATCTGAAAGCTATTTTAGACTCGAAGTATATTAGATTTGTGGTGATGCTGATAACACCCAAAAGGCCCCATATTTTTGATACCCATGTCTGTCTGTCCGTTTTTCCGTCTTCATGAGCTCCTAGAAGTATATTAGATTTGTAGTGATGATGGTAACACCCAAAAGGACCCCAAGGATAATTTAAGGATAAGCATCAATAGCCGAGTCGATATACCCATGTCTGTCTGTCCGTTTTTCCGTCTTCATGAGCGCCTAGATATAAGAGCTAGAGCAACCAAACTTTCTATCCAAGAATCTGTGATATCACTTCAACACAAGTGTAATTCACAATTTTGACAAGCAGCCTACCGCCCCACAAAGTACGAAAATCTGTGGAATTCAACATTTTTTGGATACGAGAAAACCAAAAACGCAGAATCATGAAAAATTACTGTATCTACCAAATTGTCGAATCTGGATCAGGACGGATCAGCGAGAAAGAATAAAATGAAACAGATAGCATCTAATATATGTTTTAAAATCTCGCAGCGGGTTAGATTTATTTTTTGTAATTGAATTTGATCCTTTAGCGAACAGCGAATCAAAACGACATACAAAATATATTGTATACATATATTACAGCTAACGTACAAAAACTTACAAATATACTGACTGAGTACCGGGTATAAAGTAGAGCCACGGCAAAGGCCACGGCTCACAACGTTCAACCTCGTTATACCCGGTACTCGAAGAGTTTATTAGATTTGTGGGGATAACGGTTGTGTGTAACGCCCAGAAGAAAGCGTTTCCGACCCCATTAAGTATATATATTCTTGATCAGCATCAATAGCCGAGTCGATATAGCCATGTCTGTCTGTCCGTCCGTCCGTCCGTCCGTCTGTCCGTCCGTATTCATTTGCGCCTATATCTCAGAGACTATTAAAGCTAGAGCAACCAAGTTTTGTATCCAGTCTCCTCTGTGATCACACTACTCCAAAGGACGAAAGTCTGTGGCGTATACAATGTTGAAGATACGAGAAAACTAAAAACGCAGAATCATAGAGAATGACCATTTCTATCAGAATTTTGAATCTGGATCAGATCGGATCATTATTATAGCTACAATGAAGGAAACCATTTCGAAAGTCATCGTTCCCTCTCGCTCTCTCTCACACGACACCCTGTCTTCTTTGCTTATTCGTTTAAATGAGCGCCTAGATCTCAGAGACTATAAAAGCTAGAGCAACCAAACTTTCTATCCAAGCTCCTGTGATATCAATTCAGCACAAGTGTATTTCAAAATTTTTCCACGCCCCTTTCCGCCCCCACAAAGAACGAAAATCTGTGAAATCCACAATTTTTAAGATAAATGAAAACCAAAAACGCAGAATCATGGAAAATTACCATATCTACCAGAATATGGAATATGGATCAGGTCGAATCAATATTATGGCCAGAAGAAACAAATTAAATTTCAGTGGCGACGCAACGCCTGCCCAGCGCTGACTCATTCCCTCTCTCTCTGTCGCAAACACTTGTACGTCTCAAATATGTAGTTATACATGTCATGTAGAAATTTAGAAGCAGATGTAAAAAGCATATGCAAACAAAATTTAAAACATGTATAATATTCCAAAAATGATTTGACTTCATATTTTGACATATTATTTTTTGCCCAAAATTTAACTTGTCCCTTTTGCGAACATATAATAAATTGCATAAATCGCAAGCTCATATATGTATGTACATATGTACAGATGTGCATACTGACTGAGTACCGGGTATAAGGTAGAGCCGCGGCTTTGGCCGCGGCTCACAACGTTCCCCCTCGTTATACCCGGTACTCGAAGAGTAAAAGGGTATATTAGATTTGTGCGGATAACGGTTGTGTGTAACGCACAGAAGGAAGCGTTTCCGACCCCATAAAGTATATATATTCTTGATCAGCATCAATAGCCGAGTCGATATAGCCATGTCTGTCTGTCCGTCCGTCCGTCCGTCCGTCTGTCCGTCCGTCTTCATATCTCAGAGACTATTAAAGCTAGAGCAACCAAGTTTTGTATCCAGTCTCCTGTGTGATCACACTACTCCAAATGTAATTTAAAATTTCGCCCCGCCCCTTTCCGCCCACACAAAGGACGAAAGTCTGTGGCGTACACAATGTTGAAGATACAAGAAAACTAAAAACGCAGAGTCATAGAGAATGCCCATTTCTATCAGAGTGTTGAATCTGGATCAGATCGGATCATTATTATAGCTACAATGAAGGAAACCATTTCGAAAGTCATCATTCCCTCTCGCTCTCTCTCACACGCGACCCTGTCTGCTTTGCTTATTCGTATAAATGAGCGCCTAGTTCTCAGAGACTATAAGAGCTAGAGCAACCAAATTTTCTATCCAAGCTCCTGTGATACCGAACCAGCACAAGTTTGTTTTAAAATTTTGCCACGCCCCCTTCCGCCCCCACAAAAGACGAAAATCTGTGGAATCCACAATTTTTAAGATAAATGAAAACCAAAAACGCAGAATCATGAAAAAATACCATATCTACCAGATCACCGAATCTGGATCAGATCGGATCAATATTATGGCCAGAAGAAACAAATTAAATTTCAGTGGCTACGCAACGCCTGCCAAGCGGTGACTCATACCCCCTCCCTCTCTCTCTCTCTGTCCTAAACACTTGTACGTCTCAAATATGTAGTTATACATGTCATGTAGAAATGTAGGCGCAGATATACAAAGCATATGTAAACAAAAATGGAAACATGTATAAAAATTCCAAAAAATTCATTTTTTTAATTTAAATATTATTTTCGTCCCTTTTGAGAACATATAATAAATTTCATAAATCGTAGGCTCATAAATGTATGTATGTATATACTGACTGAGTACCGGGTATAAGGTAGAGCCGCGGCCTTTGCCGCGGCTCACAACGTTCCCTCTCGTTTTCATTATGGAGTTGGGTATCTGGCTGTAGTTGACGGATACGTAAGCGCAATCTCGTCCAAAAAATGTTACAGGAAAACGTCAGCGGATTCAGAAACCCACTACTTCTAGGACGATTCTGCTGCTTGCCAGCGTTCAAGATTGATCAGGAACATTTTTATCAACTTTTTTAATGGTGCGATTTAAACCATTGTAGGGGCCGGGAACAGGTTTAATCTGATCGAGAATCTTTATCTGAATTGACAAAAAGAACGATATAAGATTGCAAAAATCTGCAATCTAGTAGATATAAAATCTTCGCGTAGAAAATTAGATCTAAAACACACAGAAAGTTCAAAAAAATGTTAAACTAATTCATAACATACTCATACTCTTACTCTTTACTATTTACAGAAATAAAGGTAATAACAAAACAGTTTTATTTCCTGAACAAAACCAAAGAATTTTTCCCTATAATTATCAAAGTGAACCTTTATTGATTTATCGATTCTCTTGGATACTAGGACATTTGTAATCAAATGTTTGTGTATTTCGTTAGCCTATTATAGTTTGCTATCTTCGTGGGATATATTTAGTTGTCTGTTAGTCGCTTATACCGCTCCTTTATGATGAGCGTGCATTTTTGTCCTGGAGAAGGGGTGTTGTTTGTGTTGCCAGATCTGGCCTACTCGTCCGCTATACAGTTTCTCTCGATGTCCCGATGGTCCGGGACCCATATAAGGCTGATAGCAAGCTGCTGATCCATCTCGTGAAGAGATTTGCGACAGTCTGCCACGGTGGCCAAGTTCGAGAAAAACTATACATATATATTTACACGAGCTACCATGACGGTAAATTCTGAAGGCAGTTCAGTTCAATGACCTCCGCTTGGAAGACTCCTTAAAGATCTGGGAGCCTGAAGGAGTACCTTGTGCTGTTCGGAGTAGACTCCTCCTCCAACCCTATTGTCTAGCTTTGATCCATCTGTAAAGATGCTTATGGCCCATTCTGGGCATGAAAGTCCCTCGAGCCATTCGTCTCTGTGAGGGATTATTACATTGAATTGGGTGTCTGTATATTCTCTTGGAAAATAGTAGTCCGTTTTCATGAGGACGGTACTGCTATTTATTATTAATGATAATGTCACAGTTTCTCAGACGTATTGCTGCTTTTTCTGCCAGCTCCTTTCCTGCAAGAGCAAGGCTCTGGACGTCCAGGATGGCATTTAGTGTATCGTTTGGAGTGGTGCGAAGTGCTCTACTGATGCATAAGACTGCAGTTCGCTGAACTTTGCCTAGTTGTTTGGTAGTCGTCTTTTTTTATAGTCTTTTTGCATTACGCCACTCTTGTGGTATTTTCCCCTCTACTTTCCTGAAGATACGTTGTAGCTAATTGATGGACGACTCTCCGGCCTTTTGAAGTTGGGCCGAAATGACCTGGCGATTGAAGCTGTATACTGCTTATGTTCCGTTTGGTAGGGATGTGATCCATTGTAGATGTCGAGCTTTCACTAGGGAGTTGCGCCGGCATAATGGATGTGCACCCAGGGAAGTGGGTGTCGATTAGAATATATAGTGACTTCTCAAGAGAGTTAGTCCATGTTTAATCATTTCTTTTAAGGTACCCTACCGAGGAGGTAGTTTTTGAGAGGATATTTCGCAGCCTTGCGGCTTCTGACGTTTCCTAGATCTCCGAGTAGAATTTTGGTTAAGAGCCCCTTTTTCTTTCCGCGTTTCTTTTTTGAATTAGGAAAAACTAGTTTTGTAGTCTGCTCAGTAATTCTCAAATGCGCTTTTCGTTCTATTGAAGAGAGTCCTGAACTTTTATCTAGGATATCTATTTACTTCGACCACCAGGAGAGCTATTTTTACCCCTGGACTTTTGTGAAGGCATTGTTGTATGCTTCCGTGAAACTGTTCACTAGATGAGTAATTTTGAATGTCCAGGCATGTTGGTGTTTTGTTGGGGAGTAATTCTTCCATGGCTGAGCTATATTTTTCCAGTTAGCTTCCTTGAGGTTAATATAGTCGGTAGGTTTTGTGCTTTCAAGAGATGTCGTTTCGATGACACTGTGGTCAGAGAAGGAATGGTCCTCTACGACCATCCAACTCTTTACTTTGTCTGGCAATTTGTGAATGCAGGTACGGATTTTATCTTCTTTTTGAGCTACAATCAACTTTTGCTCCTTCGTTGATGTTGCAGAGACACCTACTACCCAAGGCTCCTGGATTAGGACTACGTCCCCTCCACTCGCGTCCAAGCGGAGTATTAGAGCAGAGGATGCTGCTTTACAGATTGATCTGTAGAAGTCTTAAGGAAATCGTCAGAGTTCTCCACCACTGTACTGTTTTAGACCGGAACTCTCAGCCAGGCTGACTCTCGTCACAGGTCGAATGACACCTTCGTCCAGCCCGGTGTGAGGTGATGGGGGTTTGGATGTGGGTAGGTGATGTGTGAGGATCGAAGAGTGTGATCTACTTATAAGAGGCGGTAAGCTCATCGTCGTTTGTGTTGCTGCTTCGCTGGCTGTCCGAGACTGATTACTTTCGGTACTCTCCTTAGGGATGCCCGCTTATTTATGTATATTATATTTGTGGTGAAAGTTGAGAGTAACACCCAGAAGGAAGCGTTTCTGACCACATAAATTAACAAAAACATAAACAAACAAATTGTTGTATACAGACTATTGTGTTAATCACACTGTTACGAGAGTTTTTTTTTAAATTTCACCTCGCCCCCTTCCGGCAAAGGCCGCGGCTCTACTGCATACCTGGTACTCAGTCAGAATATGTGTATGTATGTGATCTTATGATTAAAAAAAAATGTCAAAAAATTTATTTGAACCATTCTGCAAAATTGTATACATTAAATGTTATCCGTTTCCATTTTGGTTTACATATGTAATTTACATCTGTCTTCTCTACATTTGACATCTACATATTCGTCTTTACACATATACGGTTCGCGGAAGTGTATGCGAGAAAGAAAGAGGGAATTAGTAAGCGCTTGAAAGGCGTTCCGTAGCCACTGAAATTTAATTTGTTTCTTTTGGCCATAATAATGATCTGAACTGTTCCAGATTCGGCAATCTAGTATATACGGTAATTTTCCATCATTCTGCGTTTTTGCTTTACTCTTCAAAATTGTGCATGCCACAGGCAAAATTTTGAAATAAACTCGTGCTGGTTTGATATCAAAGGAGTTTGCATAGAAAGTTTGGTTGCTCTAGCTCTTATAGTCTCTGAGATCTAGGCGCTCATTTGGACGAATAGGCAAAGCACACAGGGTCGCGTGTGAGAGAGAACAAGAAGGAACGATGCCTTTCAAAACGGTTTTCTTTATAGTGGCTATATTAATAATGCGATCTGATCCAGATTCAACCATCTGATAGAAATGGTCATTCTCTGTGATTCTGCGTTTGTAATTCTCGTATCTTCAAAATTGTGTATGCCACAGACTTTCGTCCTTTGAGCGGGCGGAAGGGGGTGGGGAGAAATTTTGAAATTCACTCGTAGTAGTGTGATAACAAAGGAGACTGGATACAAAATTTGGCTGCTCCAGCTTTTATAGTCTCTGAGATCTAGGCGCAATTGAAGACGGACGGACAGACAGACATGGCTATATCGACTCGGGTATTGATGCTGATAAAAAATATATATACTTTATGGGGTCGGAAACGCTTCCTTACACACATCAGTTATCACCAAAAATCTAATATACCCCTATACTCTTCGAGTACCGGGTATAATTAAATTGGATTGACCATATACAGCATGATCCCGTTAAAATCGAGTGAAAAGACGCGAAGGCTCCTACAGCAAAATAATGTCGCTGGGTGTAAGCGACAAAAAAAAAAACTCCGAAATTGAATGAATTTTTGACTTCTCTAGCGTGGGATATCCCGAAATGTTATTCGATTTGTCTAATTTTTTTTTTGTGAATCCCTGTGAATGTTTTTTTCTTTTTGCGTGCGCTTTCTGTCGTCTCAGTCTCTGGAAACATTTTACTTAGGAGTCTTTAAGAAGTATGTCTAAAGGAAAACAGATGACGGTGACTGAAAAGTCAAAAATTATTGCTTGGCTGAACAAAATGTCTCCTTTCGAAAAATAGCGGATCGAACTAAGTTCAATAAAAGCTCAGTGCGACGATTTTTAAAAAAAATTTCGTGAGACTGGGCAAGTGGAGAGAACAAAAGGATCGAGAAGAAAAAAGTGTACAAGTGCAAGTGAAAATCGGATTAATAAGAAAACGAGCCGCCATGATCGATTCAAAAATAATATAGAGCAGGGGTCGGCACGCAAAACACTCACATGTTTTGTGCGTTTGTATGCGAAGGCAAGAGACACGAAGCAACACGAAGGCAAAACGTTTCTTGCTTTGCACTGAAAGAAATGAATCCAGATAAGGCAAATTGTTTTGCGCCAAACAAAAAAAAAAATAATCATAGGAAACAAAAAATCGTAGTAATAAAAAAACAAAAAAACAGCATCATAAAAAACTAAAAACAAGAACAAAATTTTATTGACTTGCAACATATTTGCAAATCAAACATTGCGCCCCGTGTAAAAAAAAAAGTGTAATAAAAGCCAAGGGGGGTACCACCAATTATTAATTAATATATAATTTGAAAACAAAAACTCTGAAATATGTTTGTTTATTATTAGACTATACAAAATAAAACAAACCTATCATAAAAAATTTTGTTTTTGCTGAACAAATCGATTTTATAATTTTACTAAATTTTGTTCCTGTGTTTTGTCAAAATACTAAATGACCGTTCAGAAAAGTGTGATCAAAAAAAATATTTATTTTTAATTATATAAATATGATATCAAAAAACCTAGTATGCACTTTTGTTAGAAATTGATTTATTGACTCAAAAAAATGAAATCTTTTATATCGAATAACATTTGGGGAAACCTCACGCTAGAGAAGTAAAAAATGCATGAAATTTCGGAGTGCGGCATTTTTTTTGTTTCTGGGTGTACATGTAAATGAAGGCCAGCGAAAGGGGGCCGGATATTAAAATGAGTAAACTTGAACCATGTGAGAGATTTCAAACGAGTGCGAAGAATCCTACGTGAACAAGTGCAAAAGTAATCTCAAGCAGAACTGAGGACTAAGAACCGGTAACAGTTTCTATCAGGAGTGATTTACGCAAGACAAAGATCACCGCTTGGAGGTGAGCAAAGTGAAGAGGAAACCCATTGTTTGCGAAATTGTATATGACACCTAAGGCGTGAGTAGAAGTCAGAAGCCCCAACCGCCAACAAAAGGTGCCACGCCTGAAGTTAGCCTTATCTGGAGTAAGCGTGAACATTAATATTATCACAACCGTATCAAGCTTTTTGAAACAGCTAAGCATAAAATAAAAATAGTTAATAGTTAATAAATACCGACTAACTACGTTTCTTAATTATCGTCGTGGCAACATACAAATTTGCTGCAACGATCCGACAAGCCGCTGAGCGAAGCCCAAACAACTATGACAGACACTCGGGTCGTTACAGTACTCTCACCCAAATGCCTAGCTCCCTAAGACTTTTTGCATTTAAATAGGTAGTGTTTAATCAATCGAATAAAAACTGTCACATCACTCACCGACAGATTTAAATCATTTTTCAAACACAGTAGTTTTTGCATTGATTTTTAAATACAGTGGCTCAGGGCCAAAATGATCCAGTGGCAAATAAAAAGTTTAAAGTGCTACAAATTTTAAAATAGACGAAAAACCAAAAATGTTTTAACGCCAGTTTGTTGTATGTTTTATCACAGTTAAAAAAGGAACTTTATTTGCTGATTAAATATTGCTCAGTTTTAAAAATAAAATAAAAACTTAAAATATATCTTAAATACAGGTCAGAGCCAGAATGATCCATTCACACACTAATTTAATATTAGTCGAATAAAAGGTTAAACAGGTATTTTAATACTTAGTATGAAATGCCCTAACCTTTATTGCGGCTTTTAACCTACAATTCATGGAAGAGACCAGCTTCCGAGTGCATTCCGGGCTTATTTTGCTCCATTCCTCCAGCAGAGCTTTTTTAAGGTCGTTTTTGCTAGAAATCCTGTGATTCTGGGTGTTTTTCTCCAGCGCAGCCCAAAAATTTTGAATAAAATTTAGGTCTGAAGACTGGGCTGGGGGAATCATCAAGTGGGGTCAGTTCCAGATAAGCCAGGACTGTACTATTCCGGACGAATGTTTCGGGTCATTATCCTGGTAGAACCGGAAATCAAGTCGGATTCCTAGTTTCTCGGAGCTTTGGTGCAAATTTTCTTTGAGAATATTGAAGTACGTGAGCTTATCCATCGTAGAGACAATAAACGCCAAGTTTCCGACGCCGGCTGCGGACTGTACATACCCATACCATGACACTTCCTCCGCCGTGCTTGACTGTCGCTTTTACTTGTTTGGGATCCAGCTCAGTATTGGGCTTTCGCCACACAAAATTTTGAATTTGGACTCGTCTGCAAAAATTACTGTGTTCCAGAACACCAAATCCTTGTCCAAGTTGGTTCTTGCGAACGACAACCTTGTCCCTCTGTTTTTCGCGTTTATAAAGGGCTTCTTTAGGGGTACTCGGGCATTGAAGTCATGGTTGCGCAGAATTCGGCACACAGTTTCCACACTGCAGACCTTCCCCATTTCGTCCTTCACCTGTTGGGTAAGTTTTGGGGCCGAAAGCTTAGGATTTTCCTTAATTTTCCTGATGATTCGTCGCTCCTCATGCTCAGTGAAAATCTTGTTGGGCGCCGTTCTGCCCATGTCTTTTATCCGATTTTCGCAGGTGAAGCGCTCGATGATGTGCTGCACAGTTGATGAGCTCAGATTCACCATTTGAGCTTTTTTGCGCTTCGAAATCCGTTTTTGAAGTGATCCAAGACGAGTTTCCGTTGCTCCATCGTTGTCCTTTTACCCATTGTTGTTTTTGGCTTGTCACACTCCAGATCCAGATTAAGACTAATCTCAATAGAAAGGATTAGCCTATTTATACCAAAAATAAGCAACATTCTGCAAAAAACCCGGGATTTATGGCACGCAGGTGTCCAAAATAGGACTGCACCAAACAAGCTGGTACCTCTTATTGGGCTACTGTTTTGCATAATCCGACCTAACAGGTGGGGAAAACCCAGCATTTAAGGGTCAAATATTGGTTTTGGTACCTAATGTATATACCTATAATCGGTCATCGGAATATTTGAAAAATAATGTGTAATAACTTTATGGCAGCCTATTTGACTTTTTATTTGCCACTGCATAATTTTGTCTGTAAGCCACTGTACGTCTTTACTTAGAATAGATTGGTTTTGTGTTTAACTACGTGAATGTGTAAAGACTCTTATTCTTTAAGTACGATAATGTGTTCATGTTTGAACATTCTGCAAAGGGCCAGAAGTGGCAGTGGTTTAGTTTTTATTTTTATTTGTACATTTTTTTTTTTTTTGTTTTCTTGTCGATGATTATCTTAAAGTATATTACAATGAAAAGGGAAGTGCTATTGCTTGCAGTCGTCGCGCTAGCTTAATTCTTCTTATGGTATATATTATTAATATTAACATAATTATCCCAGCTCTCAGCAGAAGAAGGCTACAGCACTTGGGCTCGCCCTTCATTTCAGACATTTCGGTAATGTCCACCATATGTCCCAGAAAGATAGCTAACTTCATAAAAGCTGCAGGCTGGGACAACTGTTGACCTCTGGTCTCACAATGCGAGAAGGGGCAGATTCCCCCGCGGTATCACAACGGGCCGGAAACGGCCTAAGTGTGCTGGGCTCCCAGTGAGTCGGGCAGCCGCTGCAACCTAACCTAACATAATTATTATTCCGATAATCAAGGCTGCATGTCCAGACACATAGTGGAACTTAAGTCCTTTCAATTCATGATGACCTTCTTTTAACAATGTTAATTCGTTTTGTAATTTATTAATTTCATTCGTATGGTTAATTAACGGTACAGATATTGGATTCCAAACAATTTTCGGTATTTTACTTATATTACTTATATAAGAGGATGAAATTGCCTCATAGTTTTCTGAATGAATACTGGGATGAGGTATTAATATTTTATCATCGGTTCGCACAGTGCAACCATTCATTATAGTTAAAATTCCTTGTTGAGGTAGATCAATTATGTCTTGATTTGAATGAATGCATTGAATTCTGGCATTAGTGTTTACTGGAACTTTGAAGAGCCAACTACATTTCTTTTCTAATTCAACCCAAAATGACTCTGTTTCTGGCATTCTTTTATAGACACAAGTTGAATGACTATTGTTATTCGTTTGCCATTTTTGGCATTTGTTCAAAGTAGCTTCATTCATCGTATGATAGGAATCAATTTCGAAATTGTATACTAAGTACCTGGAGCTCAAATCTACCTTGATCAACTCCCTTTCATGCTCCACTGGCATTGGAATAATCCTAAACAAATGAGATGGGTGCCTACCAAACAGTGATATCTTCACATTTAAAATTAACTTGTTATCTACGAAAATTCCTTTTGCAGTTTATAGGCTGTAAATTTCCTTCAATTCCGTCCCTGTTCTTTTTCCTGGAAGAACTAGTGTTTCTAATAAACTATCCTTTATTTTTGTTATTTCTGCTTTTAACCTCATCGGTTTTAAGATATTTGGATTTAGTCTACCATGATTACTATCTATCAGCAGGCTTATTACTCCTGCTTGGATTTTATCGCACTCATCAATCATTGAACCTAGTTGCTTTTTTACCATAAAGAAGTTAATAGATTCTTTGTATACATAG
>JAWNKY010002712.1:0-10275 GCA_035041765.1 Drosophila algonquin
GGCTGAGCTTTAACTGTATGTGCTTGTTTGTATTGGTTTTTTACAACGCCGCTGCTAAACAAAAACACCCATTACTTTAGAATTGATTGGAAGTTATGATTTTATGATGACGCTTGCCTAAAATAAAAATAATTTTATATAATGAATATCTTAAATATGCTAATTTTGTTTAATGTTAATGTTTAACGAATATAATGAACGAATGTAAATATGTACAAGTGCAAAATGTATATCAGACATGACACCAAATTATATTAATTGTCTATAGGGTATTAGTGCATCGCGTCAATAAGCAAAACTCAGCTAATACATTTGAGAGTGTGAGTTCCTCACTCAGAGTTCCTCACTGCGAAAGAGCGCCAAAGAGAGACAGAGCGCTCTAGACTCTAGAGGCAAACGCTCTGTATGTGAGGCTGAGCTTTAACTGTATGTGTGCAGATATTGTTCGCCTACTGCCTTGCCATTGGTCACAATAATGACATGCTCTGCACAAGACCACGCACATACTTGCATACTGGCTTTTGTATATACATAGATAGATAGATAGATAGATATAGATATAGTATATAGATGGGACAGTTCATACATGAGGGTGTGCGCAGCGTTTTTGTTGTTTCTGCCTGTCAATGCTTTTACATATGTATGTACATTACACCATTTTTTCTCACCCTCCGACCGCACGAGGTTCTATGAAATAGAGGAAGTTTTTAGCTGATCTGTAAACTTCCCGACAGAAGCAAAGGAACCCTGCGAGTAAAGCAACCTTATACCGAGGATAGTATGCCACTTTTGTGAAAGTTTCTGCAGGATAATGACCCGAAGCACGCCTCTCGAGTAGCAAAGTGGCAATTGGTTGCCAGAAACAAATGAGTTTTTTCTTGAGTGGCTAAGTTAATCCACGGACCTCAATCCCATTGACAATCACTGGGATGAACTCAAAAGAGACCAAAAGAGAAAGACCTTTTGTCAAAATAGAAACCAATTTTGGGATAATGTCCAAAAGAATGGTACAATATTCCAATTGGAACTTATCGCAAGTTGATATCCTCCATGCCAAAAGGAATTGCCAAAAAGAAATTCCTGCAAAATAATGGTGCATATACCGGCTGTTAGCTGCCATACAATCAATTTAATATAAAACAATTTAAAACATCGATTTGTGGCAGTGAAAGTTTCGTTTTCGATAGCTCGAAAACGGATCGTTTGCGGGCCTTTTCAGTGGCGTAACTATAGAAATGGGGGCCCCAGTCAGATTTTCATTAAGGGGCCCTTATCAGTAGAATTCTTTAAATCATTCAAACTTTTCTCACTCCATGATATCGAGACATCCATGAAAAATATTTACACGGAATCGTGCCTCTCCATCAGACAGTCTTTCGAAATATTTCTTGGTTTCTTGATCCGCTTGTTCTGGAACTCAACCTTGACTTTGAAATCCGCACTTAGTTTGATGGCCTGTGATTTTGCTCCCTCGTAGTCATTTCGGAATTCTCGTAGTTCTTGATACGCTGCTCGAGTAAAACATTTGCTTGGGAAAGATCGAGCTTTTGGAGAGCTTTTGTAACCAGGTTTGTTGTTGTCAGAACTTTTGTGTGCAAAATGACTTCAAAAACAAGTACGAAATTTTCCATCACTTGGCGTAGACAGGTTGCTTCATTTCACTAGGTTTTCGAATTGCTGATAAGGATGATTTTGGACAGCGCCTTCAAAATATCACTATACCTGTATCGAACAGCTTGTAAAGAATCGTTCCGGGATGACCATCGAGTTGGACAGAGTCGTTTCAGTTTCAACGAAGAATTTTCGGAGAGAAAAGTTGATAATAACTCCCATCTTTTTATACTGTTCGCGAAAAAAACGTAAATTTGATCAATTGTTTGGGCTTTTGGGGGCCCCCTGGTGCTCGGGGCCCCGGTTTCTGAGCCCGGTAAGACCGGTGGTAGTTACGCCACTGGGCCTTTTGTAATATCATTTGCGAGCCTTTTCTAATATCTTTTGCGAGCCTTTTCTAATATCATTTGCGAGCCTTTTCTAATATCTTTTGCGAGCCTTTTCTAAAATCATTTGCGAGCCTTTTCTAATATCTTTTGCGAGCCTTTTCTAATATCGTTTGCGAGCCTTTTCTAATATCATTAACGAGCCGAAAAATGTTTTTTGTTTTTGTTGTTTTAATTATTTACACGTATATATATTATAGAAAAATTAACATTAAAAAGTAAAATAAAAAACAAATGAAAATTAAATTCTAAGTTTAATTTTTTTTTGGGTTTTTTGGACCCGATCTTGGGCGTACTGGAAGAACTTTTGTGTCACCCTATCGAAATCTGCGTCTTCCAAGGAAAATCTTTCATTAAATTCATTGCGTACGTAAGAATGCATGAGCACGCATTACCTCACTCACTCACACTCACGACTGGCTCGAGCGCTGATGCCTGATTTTGGTGCGGACAATATTTATGAATTGTCGTGTCCATATATTGTATGGTTAGTGGTTAGGTTAGGACCCAAACATCGATATTTCTCCAGCTCTAATTTGTGAGTAATAGGACCGTATACTGATAAATCCGCGGTCACACTGCTGACGACAAAAACAAAGCCAGCGCCTACGCCTGCGCCTTCAAAAATTTGTACAAATTAATTAGGCTGCCGTGGCGCGCGTTGTTTCAGACTAAAAAGAAAGGACATGAATACGCCGGGCATGAGCCTTTTCCAGGGGGCCGAGCCCTTGAACGTGAGTTCGACATTGGAGCGCCAAGAAGAAGAGGAAGCTCTGGAGGATCAGAAACGACGCGACGAGGAGGTGAGTAAATATGAGCGAAATGTGGGAACAGAACAGACCCATCACTCATTCTGCTCTGCGGTTTTAGCTGGGCAACTTGCTGGAGAATGCCTTCGATGATCTGGATGATGACGAAAGTACAATCGATTCGACTACGAATTACCAGTCGGATTTGTTGCCCCAGCAGCCGCATCACCATCATCATCATCCCGTTCAAGGCTACACACAGCCACAGGAAGAGCACCATCGGCATGCCAGCGAAATTCACAAGCTAAAAATGATGCTGGAATCCAAGTCACATGAGTGCGATCATATCGGTCAGCAAGCCACAGATGCTCTGAAGAAGCTAGATGAAGAGCAAAAGCGCTTGCGCATCCTGCAGGCAGAGCTGGACCGGGCACTGCGAGAGAAGCAGAATAAACATGAGCTGCTGGTGGATACGAAGGCGAAGTGCTCAAACCAGGAGAGCAGCATGGAGAAGCTGCGGGATGAAAAGAAACGTCTGGAGGAAGAAAACACGCGGCTGGAGGGCCAGCTGGAGCTGACGCGGGCGATGGTTACCGATCTGAAGTCCAAGTATGACATGGTGGAGCGTGATGCCCACAAGCGGGACGATCGCATCGCGGATTCTCGTATCAGGCAGTTGGAGGAGCACCACCGAGCACAGTGCGATCTTCTGCAGGAGCAGCTGAGCCAAAGCACAGACCAGCTGAACAAAAAGCAGAACGAACTGGAAAAAATGAACGCTCGCTACAACGCCCTGCAGTCCAACCTGGAAGCCACGCTACGGGAAAAGGCAGCCACGATAAATGAGCTGAACGTGGCTCTGGATGTGGCCCAGAGTCGGTGCCAGCAGCTGGGTAACAAGCCCAACTACGAGCCAGAGTGCACGCGGCAGCAGCAGTACATCAGGGAGCTGGAGGCCAAGATCGACGCCCTGGAGCAGACCATAGAACTCCTGAACGGGCATCTTAGTGGGACCACAGCAGAGTTGGATCTAATGGACACTCTGTTGCAGCAGAATCTAACGGACGGAAGTCCGCGAGCTGCTTCGACGCGTTTGGTGGGTAGCACACCGCTCAATCCCGTCGATCGCATAGGCCACATCAAGCAGGAGCTGTACCGAGCTCTGGCCAATCTCAAGAACATGAGGGAAGAAGTGCGCAAGCTTGAAAAGCAGCTGGAAGAGCGCAACCACGAGCTGCGACTGCTTCGCGGTCAGGAGAACCAGTCCCTGGTGCAGATTGCCACACTAAAAGAGGACAAGATGCGGCTGGAGAGCCGCGTGAAGAACATGCAACAGGAGCTGGATGAACTGGATAGAAGGTCTAAAAATGATTCAAAACTGCAGGAGGAGGTGAATGCCTTGATGGCCGAGCGGGATGCGGTGAAGGAGCACCGCCAGAAGATCGACAGTCAGCTGAAAAAGGTTCAGGTGGATCTGGAGAGTGTGAACAAAGAGCACGAGAACCTCAAAAAGAACTACGAGCAGCTCCTGCAGGATAACCGCCAGCTGCGCTCTCGCGACACAACGGACAACCTTCGTCTGGAGCTGGAACGACACAAAATCCTGCTGAAGGATGCCCAAAGCGAGGTGGAACGGCTGAAGAAACTCTACGCAGACATTGCCAACGACAAGGAAACCCTCAGCTACGAGCTTCGAAAGATGCGTGACCTGGACACTGTCAAGGAGCTGCAGGAGCAGCGCCAGCAGGTGGCCAATCTTCAGCGCACCGTGCAAATCGCCGAGCTCAAGTCGGAGGAGCTGGCCAGTATTCTGGAGACTGAGAAGCTCAGTCACCAGAGAGAGCTGCAGACCCTGCGCGATAAATGCCAGCACGATAAGTGCGAAGAGGTTGCCGCAGCGTCCAAGGGGAGCTCCGCCAATTGCAGCAAATGTGTGGAAAAGTGGTCCGAAATCACAAAGGTGGGTTTTTGTTTGCGTATACTTTATGATTGTACCCCTACATCATGCTGAGATTACCATTTTCAGGCTGAGATCCAAATGCTCAAGCTCCAGAATATCAACGCAAGGCAGGCCAAAGAGTTAAAGGAGCTCTCGGAGGAGCTGGAGCAGTCCAAGTCATTCCAGACGGAACTGGAAAAGAAAATTGAACAGTCCGTGAAGCAGGAGAGTCTCCTCAACGAGCTCAAGGAGAAGGCCAAGCAAATGGAGGAATACATTAGGCAGCAGGAAGAGGCTACTACTCAGGCTACTGACCATCAGCAAAAGACGCCAAGTCCCCCAAGGGGCCATCGACTGAGCTCAGCCCAGAGCGCATCAAGCGCATCGAGCAGCGAGTGCGCGACGAAATGGCCAAACTGTTTGCGGTGGAGCTGAAAAATTTCAATTGCCGCCTGCAGCAGGTGGAGGAGAAACACCTCAGCCTACAGCGCAAGTACCAACTGGTCTGCGGCGAGCTCCAGCAGCGCCACAACGAAGTCGAGCTGCTCAAGCAAACCATACTGGCGGAACGGGAGAAGATTGGAGAGCTGCTGGAGGCTAAGGAGGAGAAGCAGAAGACCATGCTGCAGAAATGCCGCAGCGAGCTGCAGGCAAAGAATCAGCGCATAGCCGAGCTCATGCGGACTCTGGACGAACAGCATGTCAGCATCGACGCCGAGCGCAAGTCGATGAAGGCAGTGATGGCTCAGTGGGACGCACAGAAGCAGTCTGTGGAGAAGGTGGAACAGCATTGGCGCGAACAGCTGCAGATGCTGCGCGACACCCATGAGGAGGCGATGCGAACCGCCCAGCAGCGGTACCAGAGCGCCAAACGCACGGCCCACAACTACAAGCTCTACGCGGAAGACAAGGAGGCGCACATGAAGCGTGAGTACGACCGCATCAAGCACGAGTATGAATTGTCGCTGTCCAAGATCGAGCTCCAAATGAATCAGCGCCTGGAGAGGAAGGGTCGCGAGTCGCGTCGCGACAAGGAAAACCAGCCCAGCAATAGCAATAGTAGATAGTTTTATTTATTGTAAGTATTGTAAGTTAAAACCATGTTCGCAACCCCGCAATTGTTTTATGTACAGAAAACCAAATATACTCGCTCGTACATTCCGACATTCCGAATGAAAGCAACATACAACATTTCTTTGATTAATCAGTAAGAAGCTGCCTGCCGGCTATCCTACAGATAATGATCATACGAGTATATCTGCAGTCCTGTAGCTCTATTGGCTGACCGAACTTCTCCGTATAAGCTGTTTCATAGCTGATTTCTGCATCCCAAAGATCCATTAACGACCGTCACTCAGAATCAATGCTGAAATGTTTGTTCAGATTACAGCAGGATATTTTATAGCCCTTTCAGTCTTTCAAATCGGTTCCGCAGATCTGTGGAAGTTTATCAAGTCTAACTCGCAGTGGTAGGTCCGAAATAGCCGGCAGTATAAAGAGAATATATAGTACGCAATACTCAAGGATTTGAGGGATATAGTATTAGATTTGTGGTGAAAGTGGATGTGTGGAACGCACAGAAGAAAGCGTTGCCGATCTTTATCAGTCATGCCTGTCTGGTCGTCTTGTTCAACGTTTGACATGCTCCTTTTTGGGATTGTTCACCTCTAGATTAGGGGAGTGTAAGGTGTAGTGGCGGATACTTTGATTTTAGCATATCCCCCTCTTTTAAAAATCAATATTTTTCAAAATTTCAAAAGCAGGCCGTTGCTGACATCTATTGAGCATATTTCTGTCAGAAGCAGTTGCCTAAATTTAAATGGAATGCAATTTTGCAGCTCTTCGCGCCAACCACTGATTTTTTGCACTTTTGAAAATTGTAAGCTATGGTGGCGGATTGGTGTTTTCAACTAAAACATTGTGTAGATGTGAAAATATTTATTGAAACTATGGGAAGTAATGAAAAATAACAAAACAAGAAAGAACTTATATTAAAATTCTCGATCAGATTCTTCTTCTTCTTTTTCGAGCTCCACTCTTTTGCATGTGGATTGCTCCGATGTTGCTCTTCTTTTAGACGAGTCGAGATAACGCCACGACCGTTATGTCATAAGGTACATATATGACGATATGCGAAGTAGAATACAAGTAGTGAAGAGAAGAGAGCGCCTTTCAAGCTCGGGATAAGACATATGCCTTCTCGCTCTCCTCCTCGAAATGGGCTATGTTGTTAGTGGACGATCAACTCAACAGTTAGATAAGTTAGATGGTTACGGCTATAGCCGGAGCTTACTTGTTTATTAAGTGCGTTTCTTTAGATGATAAGTACTAAAAAGAATATCTCGCCTATGCTGCTTGTTATGGTCCCTCAGTGGCGACGGAGTTAGTGGACTTAGTCCGCTGAATAAGCTTTAAAGCTTTAAATACCCGGTGCCCAATATGCATATCTTCGCTACCGAGTGTTAACTTATACACTTCTGTACACAAAAAGGCAAAGACAATTGAAACTCGTGCTAAAAAATGATCCGCCACTATACCTTACAAAAAGTCCGTTATCATACCTTACAAGCTATTCGTGGAAATATGACGTTGTCACTGTCATACTTCGCAAATAACAAAAAATTTAAAATATCAAAAACTGTTGGCAAAGGCCTAAATATACGTTCCGAATACTTCCCTGACTCAAGTTTGAAAAAATCTTCACTGTTAAAACACATATCCAATAAAAATTTATTCATTTTTTTTTACTACTTTTTTATTAGTTCCTTGATGTTAATTAAATAAATAAAATAATTTTGATTACTGTTTTGTTTTATTTTCGCTGAGCGACTGGCTCAATTTCGTCCAGCATTTGTGAAAAATCTTAAAGAACTTATCAATCTCCTCTCGAGTGATGCCCAGGGCAGCCGCCACAGTGAGATACGGAAGTACAAGGTCCGCCTGGTGGGAGCCGAAATCTGAATGGGAAGATATCAATGGATATCCATTAACAGCAAATCTTTTTGTACATTCGAACTGACCTGAGAATGCATATCCATCTATAGTTTTGTTCTGACCGGGGACCACGACGCGCACCCCAGAGACACCGCGCATGTGCAGCATGGATCCCAGTTGCGTAATACTTGAACCCTGACCCGTGGCGGCCCAGAGAGTTCCCAAAGTGATGGCCAACGATATGGAGTTGTCTCTGCTTTCGATAACCAGTTCGCCATGGCTTTGGGCGAATACCATTAGCTGTTCCTTGAGATAATTAAAGTTATCGTCCCTCTCCTCGATCATCGAGTGGTAGCCGCTCCGTCCCAGTGACAGTAGCGTCATGAAGACATCCAGCGTTTGGGAGCCACTCGCTCGACCCGCATAGCTACTGCCCACCAGATGCAAAAGTTCCTGGTCGAAGCTGGCCACAATGGCACCACCCACGGGTACTAGGAAATTCTTGTCGCTGCTCTGCACGAAGTAGTCGATGCGGCCCAGTCGCTGGGCCCGCTCCAACTGTCGCGAGATGGCACTGATCTGCAGCCCATATGCGTTGTTCACGAGATGGGGCAGGTCGCAGCGCTTGGCCAGCTGGGCAATGTCAACGATGCTGTCGCTGTTTCGTGGGGCAAAGCAGCTTGTGGTCGTGTACATACACACAATGTTTGCGGCACCCAGAGCTTCGATTTGCTGTTGGAAAGCATTTATGTCCGTGCTCAGAGCTTGTTGCTGCACCAGGCAGGGGACTATCACGGGCTCCAGACCTGCGGCCGTAATGGCTTTAAAGCACGACTTTTGGTCGATGCGTGACCAGAGGACATATTTGGCGTGTGGACGCTGCTTGCGCAGACTCTGCAGGCACAGTGTGATGGTCATGCCGGTGCACATCGGCACCAGAAAACATCCTTTGCAGCTGGGCAGGCCCAGGCCCTGCATTAGATCCAAGATCAGTGCATTCGTGAGGTGTGCGAGCAGAGTGGAACCAGCTGCCTTGGGCTGCGCCTCCAGCAGATCGCCAGAGCGTCCTATGCCATGCCCAAAGTTGTAGTGGCGTCGGGAAACAAGTCCTGCATGGCGCAAAATACAATATGTGTTAATGCTTTGGAAATGACACCGAACTGATCGTTACGTACGGCAAGCGATGCGCGCCTCCCGCTCACCCAATCCCACTTTGTGAGGAAAGTTGTTGCTGTCTAATGACGCTATTTGATGCACAAGCTCTTCAATATGCTCATCAGGCCACCCATTCACTGGCAATTTTCGCTGCAAACTCGTGATTTTGAGATTATTTACACATTTGTTTTTATCGGTAGTGTTTACCTTTTCAAGGAGCTCTTTAAATCCACGCTTCTTGGGCCTCTGCGCTGCCAGCCCCAGCTTCCAATAGTTGTCAGGTACCAGTTTTTGCGGGACATTAATATCATCAAAATTCATTATAAACAAAAATATTAAACTCTGCTAAAAAGATAATGATAGTAATGATGTTTTCCAACACAAACAGTATGCCAACCAACAATCGATAGTCTCTGCCGCAGCGCTGCTCCCAGCCACTAAAGATACAATATATACATAGATACGACCAAGGCATACTAAACAAGAGAGAGAGAGAGACTCACAAATGCGTTGTGCGAAAGAGTCTTAAAGGAGTAATGCGTTTGCAAATAATGAGTATAACAGACAAAATTATAAATTGCAAATAATGTTTATTTTGTTTCTATTATAATAAAATGTTTAACATTGTAAATACGCAAAAAAGTCTGAGGGAACACGAAAAAATCGTCCGCGGAGATGCTTCGCTCAGACTGAAGTAAAACACAGAGAGCGAGCGAGCCAATAAGCCTACCTTGTTTAGTATGCCTTGAGAGAGTATATGTGCTCATGCATTCTCACGTGCTTGCTTCTGATTGGCTGTCGCACCGGTAGGGGAAATGAATGGTGTGGCTTCGTGTCTGCTGTCATAATTCTGATCGGCAGCTCTGCTGCTGCGAAAATATTTCGGGTGGCTTTGGCCATATGCACAAAAGGCTTCATAATTCTGATTGGCTGTCGCACCGGTAGGGGAAATGATAGTAATTTCTAGATTTTAAAACAGTTTTCAAACAACTAAAGAAAGACGCGGTTTTTCTGTAATTTAATAGGGGTTTATTGAACAAACGAATGCAGTGGCTTTGGGCGTACTTCGACAAGTGAATTGAAGTCCCATTCCACTCTTCCCGCGAACCACCGTCGGCCACCTTTGGCGTGCGATACTCTCTTAACTTTATATCTTCTTCTCCAACATTCCGGCCCCGCTGAAGAGCTCCGGTCTTCAGCACGTTGGCAGTGGTGCCAGCTTGTGGATTGGCCGTTTAATGACGCCGGCTGGCGTTCTGATTTCGGCCACCCGCACCTTGCCGTCCTCTCCAGTGATGACGCGTGTCACGCGCCCTGCTGTCCATCGTTGCGGGGGGGTGTTGTCGTCGTGCACCAGCACGACCGCCCCTTCGGCCAGATTGGCCTCGCCTTTGCTCCACTGGGCTCGCTGCTGCAGGCTGAACAGGTAGTCTCTCGACCACTTGTGCCAAAAGCGCAGTCTGAGCTCCAACAACCGTTACCATACAGTTAAAGCTCAGCC
>JAWNKY010002715.1:0-25267 GCA_035041765.1 Drosophila algonquin
AAAACCCGAGACAACACTTCTACCGTGCGATTTGCAGCTCGGTTCTTCGATTTGACGAACTGCGGACGCTGTTATGCCACATCACGGCCATAATTAATTCAAGACCGTTCGTTTCAATTTCAGAGAGCCCTGCCGATCTTGATGTTTTAATTCCAGCGCATTTCTTGAATGGTGACCCCCCCCTGCTTCGTTCGCTGAGCCAGACGTCATACGGCTGAAATTCGATCGCTTGGACGGCTGGCAGCGCGTTTCATACCTGCAGCAGCTCTTCTGGTCCCGGTGGAAGGAAGAGTACATCACTTTGCTACAGCAACGCTCAAAATGGCGCACTGCGAAGCCCAGTTTGGCAGCAGATATGGTCCTTGTCAAGGATGTGAATCTTCCTCCCATGAAGTGACCACTGGCGAGGGTGGTCGAGCTTCTACCAGGAAGAGATGGCAGCGGCTTTCTTTCGCTTATTTATACATAAACATTATTTGTACTCGGCTTAGCAGCAGCCCGAACTGCTCTAGCTCTCTCCTAGTCGCGCTCTCTCCCGCTCGTTAAGCGATGCCTCGTAGGGCACGGCAAGTACGCCGTCAGCCCTTGCATTTTTATTCTTGAGCGAATACTCGAAACCTCAAGATCATCGGTCGACTTACACGCATATATACGCCTATAAACGCCTACCTTTAATAAATCTGCCATTCACCCACATATATATATATATATATATATATAAACATTTGTAACCGTATTTAAATTGCAACAGCTAGTGAAAAAGCTCACTAGCTTAACAACATCTTTCTCCCAAAACGTACCATATCGTGGCTATTGCAATTTAGAATACATTATTTAATTGAAAGAAGAACAATATTTTAGATTTAACAGACTCGGATATAGCGAATAAATCAGATCCGATTTTAGACAGTTAAAACGTATATACAACTATGCAGAGGCCTCCCTCAGTACCTACCCCAAGACCCTGCCAAATGGACTCCAATCTAATGGATTACAACACACAACATCATACATACGCCACATGCAGGCACTCTCACTCGCATCAAATTAAAGAAGAGGGATGGAGGGGTAGTGTATACTAGGAAGAGCCGTTGATTTAGCTAAGGATCTGTGCAGAAACGATCAAAGATTCACCACATTCCTGAGATCGGGCGGCAGCAGACCCTTCATGCACTCGAACTGCGCCTGGATCTGCTTTTGTGAGCTCATCGGATGACTGACACTGCTGCTGTTGTGGGCACTTAGCCCGGCGAGACCCTCCAGGCCCAGCGACTTGTCGCTGTAGTGATTCAGTTTATGCTTGAGCTTGAGTATCATATCTATGATCTCCACCTCCTGCTTGTCGTGGGCCCAGTGATCCAGATTCGCCTCGGAGAGGGCCTGCAGCTGTAAATCCTAGAGGATGAGCTGTAGTTCGCGATGCCGCGACTCGTACCATCCGCGAAAGTTGGGCGAGCGAAAGAAGCGCCTATACAGGCCCTTCCAGTCGCCTTTGAGGGGTGACGTAAGCTGCGGCCCAGCCGTCTCCAAAGTGGCCAGGAAGTCGTCCAGCTTGAAGCTGCTTGCAATGGGCGCCGACTTGAACGGACTGATGTCCTTCTGCAGCGGCATTAGCGAGGCCATGTATCGCTCCAGCGGTATCATGAAGCTCTGCGTCAGCTCCAGTAAATGTCGCCAAATCAGGGCCGTCTGCACATGCTCCGGCCGCTTGGTCTTCATACCCAGCATAACCTTCTTGATCAGCCTTGTCCTTTTTCAGCTTGCGGCTTGTTCTTGGTGTGCAGACCCGACGCCGAGCTGCCGTCCGCTCCATTTGAGCTGCCGCCGCCATTCAGTGCCGGAGTGGTCTTCATTGATGATCTGCTAGCCAAGTGTTCAGCCGAGGAGCCACTGGAGAAGGAGGTGGCATTGCGGTGTGAGCTCTTCTGGCCCATCATCAGTTGCTGTTGCTGCTGCATGTTCTCCTGATTGTCCACCAGTCTTAGCATGTGCGGCCAATCCTTGATTAGTTTGACAAAGAACGAATTCGTGACGCCCAGAATGCAGGCGGGCAGACCCGTTTTGCTGGAACACTCCTGGGTGAACTCCCGGAATTCGCTGTCGTGAATTGTGAAGTAGGGCCGCGCCTCGGCGCAGTATTCCAGCGGTGCGATGAGCGCCACCAGCGCTTGGACCATGTGCGAGCAATCGGCGGGAGAGGTGGCCACCCCCACAATAGGCTCGGCGGTGATGACTAGTTCCCAGAGCGTGTACAGCTGCACTATCAAAAAGCTGAGGGAGCGGAAAAGTTCAATTTCGTTGACCGACGCCAGCACCTTGCTGCTGATTGAAGAAGGGCAGGCGGGTGATGATGATAAAGCTCTTCTGAAAATAAGCGCGCGGCAGGTTCGCATCCCGCTTTTGGCGGAAGTTGATGAAGCCCCAGTAGTGGCAACTATCTTGGCGCAGGGCCGGGGCGCAGTCGCCATTGTAGATGGGCAGGTGCTGCTGGTGCTGCTGTTTGGAGATGGCACGCAGACGCATGTGGAACTTGGTGTCGCCCATGCGTTCGGTTGTCTTGGCGGCATTGCAGCCGCCCTATTTGGCAGTAGAGCTAGCGCAGCGCCACCAGACAGTGGCTTCTCTTTCGCCCTGACATTAATGTCCATTATTTTGTTTATAGGCGATTGTTGTTGGCTCGTTAATGTTCATTATCTGCTCTTTACTTACAAGGGTCCAAACGCGAGGAGGACGTTGCAGTTTCAAGACAAATTGCAACTTTTCTGCAGATAACTCCGCCGCTTCCACGCTTGCTCTCGCCAGCTGTTCCAAAGACGCAAAGACTCACGTCTCCCAATGTAAACCCATCTTCTGCTTCTTTGCGTCTTTTCCGATATTGATAGGAAACGCACCCAGTATAAAAAGTCTATTAGATATCCGTCCATAGTTCTTTGCGTCACACTTGTTACCTTTCTTATGAAGAGGAATTCTAAACGACTCCTCCTATATCTGGGGGAAGCATGAAGAATTTATGGACAGAATGAATAGTTTAATCAATGTCCCACACTGAGACTCGGTACAGTACCTGAGTACAAAGCCGAAAAATCTGTCAGGACCCAGTAAAACATCGGCTTAACTATTTGGGGATGGAAATAGAGCAACGAGAGTAGCTATTATATAGGCAATCAACTATAGGACAGTGTCAGGTATACAAAAAACAGCCAAAGAAAAAGAAAGTGCAAAATGATTCAAGGACATTGTGACCCTTTTACAAGAAGTTCATTAAAAACTACCTCTAAACTATTACCAGATTCATTTCAAAGGGATGAAACACCTGTTTGAAGGTTGTTTGAATCGCCACACGAAACCAATCGAGGAAAACCGGTCCATAATAAATATGAGGGAGGAGGAAGTATAAGTGAGAGACAAAATAAATAAGAGGGAGGAGAGAGATCTATTTGAGAGTATGAGAAACCTGTTTGAGGGTTGTTTGAATCGCAACATGAAACCGGTCCATAATAAATATGAGGGAGGAGAGAGTATAAATGAGAGGCAAAATAAATAAGAGGGAGGAGAGAGAGTATAAGTGAAAGGATCGAGATCTATTTGAGAGTATATTTAGACACGAGTGAAAGAGGACTGAGATTAAAGTTAGATCACATTTTCGCCGATAGGGGGCGCCACCCAAGTAGTAATGAAAAGGGGTGCCGGCGTCTTTTACTATTTGATTATCCTGTCTATATATGTTTCACTCTTAATGTGTACTCAAACCTCTTTACGGATATTTTTTCTTAAAAAATGTATTTTCATAATACAATGTAAATAAAACGAGAGGGAACGTTGTGAGCCGCGGCCTTTGCCGCGGCTCTACCTTATACCCGGTACTCAGTCAGTATATATATACATACATATATGAGCCTACGATTTATGAAATTTATTATATGTTCTCAAAAGGGACGAAAATAATATTTAAATTAAAAAAATGAATTTTTTGGAGTTTTTATACATGTTTCCATTTTTGTTTACATATGCTTTGTATATCTGCGCCTACATTTCTACATGACATGTATAACTACATATTTGAGACGTACAAGTGTTTAGGACAGAGAGAGAGGGAGGGGGCATGAGTCAACGCTTGGCAGGCGTTGCGTAGCCACTGAAATTTAATTTGTTTCTTCTGGCCATAATATTGATCCGATCTGATCCAGATTCGGTAATCTGGTAGATATGGTAATTTTTCATGATTCTGCGTTTTTGGTTTTCATTTATCTTAAAAATTGTGGATTCCACAGATTTTCGTCTTTTGTGGGGGCGGAAGGGGGCGTGGCAAAATTTTAAAACAAACTTGTGCTGGTTCGGTATCACAGGAGCTTGGATAGAAAGTTTGGTTGCTCTAGCTCTTATAGTCTCTGAGAACTAGGCGCTCATTTATACGAATAAGCAAAGCAGATGGGGTCGCGTGTGAGAGAGAGCGAGAGGGAATGATGACTTTCGAAATGGTTTTCTTCATTGTAGCTATAATAATTATCCGATCTGATCCAGATTCAACACTCTGATAGAAATGGCCATTCTCTATGACTCTGCGTTTTTAGTTTTCTCGTATCTTCAAAATTGTGTACGCCACAGACTTTCGTTCTTTTTGTGGGCGGAAGAGGGCGGGGCGAAATTTTTAAATACATTTGGAGTAGTGTGATCACACAGGAGACTGGATACAAAACTTGGTTGCTCTATCTTAAATGGTCTCTGAGATATAGGCGGAAATGAAGACGGACAGACGGACGGACAGACAGACATGGCTATATCGACTCGGCTATTGATGCTGATCAAGAATATATATACTTTATGGGGTCGGAAACGCTTCCTTCTGTGCGTTACACACAACCGTTATCCCCACAAATCTAATATACCCCTTACTCTTCGAGTACCGGGTATAAAATCCTATGTATTTTAACATGATCATACAGCCGCCTCTATGTTAGGGCATCGACGATCTCATCAACAGATGGCGCCACCGTATGAATACGGCTGACCAGAGTAATTTTCCTTCGAATAGGTAGTTATGAAAAAACGGGTAAAAAGATCGAAAATTGCCTTATCATTATTTGCTGACGTATAAAGGAATAATAGCGAGGATGGGCGTGCGGACACCTACGCTCAACTAGGTGTAAAACTGTTTAGGGTCCTAAAAAATACGTATCCTGCATCGAGATAGGTAGTTCTTATAGCATTGAGCGTTAAAAACTAAGAAGTGTCACCGAGCCACTACATAGAGAGAGAGAGGAAGGAGAGCCAACTTCTTGAAATTTGTTGTGAAGACTCTTTGGTGAACCCTGATCTAATAGGACAGTAAAAAGGTACACAAGAATCAAAAAGTGAGTCAAGTGAATCGTAGGAAATGTTTTTGCTTATCGTAAAGTCAGTGCACAAATACAGAGCGGACCAATCAAAATCCCTAATGAGTTTATTAAGCATCGCTAATTCGCCTGTACGAAAGCAGAGACCACATTAAGGTAGCCTCCCCGACCAATCCAATGACTTCTTGATGCGTTATCATACACTTTACATCATTTCAAGGGTAACTTAGCATTTGTCTTTTTATAAATATTTTGTTTCAACAACACTGTGTGCCAAAAGCTAACGCCAACCGTTTTGGGTATCGATACATCGTTACACATAACAGAAGATTTTGTGCGCGCAATACACTAAATTATACGCTTAACATCACTAAACTGTGTGTTTAACAGGACATAAGAAATTGTGTCAAAAATTTCGAAAGCGGAGAAACTTAAAAACAAAAACGGAAAGTTTGGCTGAAAATTCAAAAATAAGTGAAAACCGGAGCCTACTTGATAAAATGTTGTTAATAATTTGTCCAATACATTTTCGATATAGCAATATTTTAATATAAAAAGATGTATCGAAATTCAATGATGTTTTTAAAGTTATTAACCGTTAATAAACGTTTGCTTTTTTACTTTAAGCAACTTTAACTGGGTTTCAAAAATCTGATTCTTTTCTGATTTCAAAATGGTCTCACCAAAATACAAAAGTGGGATTTTCCGTCGCCCGCTTAAGTTTACACTCAAGTCGTAAAGTAGATGTTTCGTCAATGTGAAGCTCAGGTGCGCTTGATATTTCTGCAACCGCTTCTGTGATCATAAGTCATTAGCATTTTTTTATTAAAAACATTTAAAGCTATTACTACTTACCAACAATTTTTAGTTCAATAAAAATTGACTGGGTAGGGTAAATTGACAATTGACACTCATAAAATCCACGATCCTCTTCTTTAACGGCTTT
Organism: Drosophila algonquin; assembly: GCA_035041765.1. Classification (NCBI taxonomy): domain Eukaryota; kingdom Metazoa; phylum Arthropoda; class Insecta; order Diptera; family Drosophilidae; genus Drosophila; species Drosophila algonquin. Next base: position 6,280 of record JAWNKY010002715.1, read on the forward strand.
AATTCTAAGAGACCAGTGACCCATATGCCGCGTATGTTCAACCAAAAACCGTTTATCGCTACTATGTGTTGACAATCCAACCGTTAGTAACTGGAAATCTTTCCTGCGTATCCAAGAAACCTACAAAAGAGTAATTTAATAATTATTTATCCCAATGATATATGTAAAGAAATTAGAGGTGCCCAAAAATTCTGAAGTGACTCAGAAGATTTCAGTTTTCGCGCACTTTTTTTAGAGTTCTCGGGCATTGAGAAGCACAGTTGTCTTTAAAAAAACACTAGCTAAAAAAAGTTACGCTCTATTTTTAGAGGGAACGAAACCGACTTTTTCTGTTAGACTTATAATAGACTATAATATTCTGCTCGTCTTATTTGTTTTACAATATTTAAATAATGCATATGGGTTCCATTCATGCACACACAAAGCTTTATAGAAAACCAAAATATTAAATCGAATACACAAAAAAACCACGAAGCATACGAGAAAAAACAACAATAACACACCTTTTGTATGCTATTCTCCGTAATGATAATAACCCCCCTATAGAGCCAAGTTTATACTTGGGCCCAAGTTCCTTATCATGAAACGTTACATTTACATATTAATTATAGAACAAAAAAACAACACTTTACGGAAACCTCTTAATCAAGACTAAAAATTCTTTCCAAACAAATAAGCTTCTCAAATTAAAACTTCTTGGAACGTTCTCGATCATAGTAAATGTACACGCCATCCTCAACCTCCCCAAACTCGATCGATCATCGTTCTATTAAGAAGGAAAAAATCAATAATAAACTTCAAGACAAGATAAATTAAAAACTTTTGAACGAAGCAAGTAATCTTCATGAAATAAACAGGTTAAGATAAAAAAATTTTCAAAATGTAACCTGCATAAGCATAAACGGTGCTATAACGTCGTGAAGCTTCGCAATAATGTGCCAAAGTTAAACTTTTTTTCGGTACAAATGTTTCTATATAAATAACATAACATAACATAACATAATAACAAAAAAATAACATTTTAATTATAAAATATTGTTTAATTTTTAATTTTTATAAAATTATTATTAATGTCAAATAAAGATAACTTTTCTAAAGAATAATTACCAAAATGACTTTTTCTGATAGATTTCTGGATTTAATTTATTTTAAAGAACTATGGTTTTTTATGGTTTAGTTTTTTATTTAAGAATTATTTATAATCTGGTATTTTTTCATGTTATTTAATAATTGTTTTGCCCGTTCAAATTTTAATTTGAAAGCTCAATAATTTCCAGATAGTGAGCTGCACCTACAAAGTGTCTGGGTTGGACCAATAGCTGCATTTGTCAGCTTTTCAGAATTGCAAAGTTCAATACAAACAGATACAAAATACTTAAGTTATGTGATTAAAAGAAGCACTATCTCTAAAATCCTTTGAAAAAAAAACCCAATTTCAAAAATTCTTAAAAGTAAAAAATCTATCAGAAACAGTCATTTTGGGCCACAGCGGGAAAAAAGTTTAATTTTGTAGGTTCAACATGGAACTTACAAAATGACACACTTTCCAGATTTTTTAAAATAATTTTTTTTTAATATTCCTTAACATACATAAGTTTAAATGCACATTCTGCGCCGTTTACCTTCCAGATCGTTTTAACTGACACAACCTCGCACGAAAAACTGTCTAAATAATTCAAAAGAACCTTCTATTTCTCAATCTTGAATACGAATAGAAAAAAAGTTACAATACGTATCTAGGAGACAATGTAGTACGGTGGACAGTGCAAACAGCGAACAAGAATATGGATTTACTTTATAGCTGCACCACTGGCTAGATAATAGGGATATTAATCCCTATGCGCTGTAATCTACATACCCGATTTATGTAGTCGCATTGCCGAACCACACGAAGGCTGTCTGTTTTTTTATACTGTCCGTGAGCACGCAGCATACAAATTTTCTATACTCATTAGAGAAGGCCTTGCCGACCACTGCTCTAATGCAAAACCAAAGAACAAATGAAGGGGAACGTTGTAATCTACATACCCGGTACAGTCATTGTATACATATATAAGCTTACGATTTATGTAATGTATTATACATACATATGTTCGCAAAAAGGACAAATTGAACTTTAGCTAAAAAAAAATTTAAAATATATTGTATAAATTACATAAATTGTAAGCTCACACATATTTATGTACTATACTGACTAAAAATCGGGTATCAAATACAGCCGTTGCCTTTGAGCGGCTCACAACGTTCCCCCTCATTTAGAGAAATTTTTTTTTAAATATATATCTAGTTAGATTTTTTTACGAACGAGTATTTGAAAATATAATATAAAACCTGTAACAATCTAAAAAAATTTTACTTGAAAATACAGTTAGTTAAATACAGCTTTCTTAAATCTTTTTATACCCGGTACTCGAAGAGTATAGGGGTATATTAGATTTGTGGTGATAACGGATGTGTGTAACGCCCAGAAGGAAGCGTTTCCGACCCCATAAAGTATACATATATTCTTAATCATATATATATAGTCATTTCTGTCTGTCCGTCTGTCCGTCCGTCCGTCTGTCCGTCTTCATTAGCGCCTATATCTCAGAGACTATTAAAGCTAGAGCAACCAAGTTTTGTATCCAGTCTCCTGTGTTATCACACTACTCCAAGTGTATTTCCTTCCGCCCGCACAAAGGACTAAAGTCTGTGGCATACACAATTTTGGAGATACGAGAAAACTAAAAACAATGAAGAAAACCATTTCAAAAAGTCATCGTTCCCTCTCGCTCTCTCTCACACGCGACCCCGTCTGCTTTTCCCATTGGTTTCTTTTGACGCCTAGTTCTCAGAGACTATAAGAGATAGAGCAACCAACCTTTCTATCCAAACTCCTGTGATATCAATCCAGCACAAGTTAATTTCAAAATTTTGCCACGCTTCCTTCCGCCCCCACAAAGGACGAAAATCTGTGGAATCCACAATTTGTAAGATACGAGAAAACTTAAAACGAAGAATCTTAGAGAATGATCATAGCTATCAGAGAGTTTAATCTGGATCAGATCGGATCAATATTTTAGCCACAATACACAAAACCATTTAAAGCGGCAACTTTCTCTCTTGCTCTCTCTCAGACTCCTCGTCTGCTTTGCCCGTCCGTCCAAATGAGCACCTAGATCTCAGGGACTATAAGATATAGAGCAACCAAACTTTCTATCTAAGCTCCTGTGATATCAATTCAGCACAAGTTTATTTCAAAATTTACCACGCCCCCTTCCGCCCCCAATAAGAACGAAAATCTGTGGAATCCACAATTTTTAAGATAAAAGAAAACCAAAAACGCATAGTCATGGAAAATAACCGTATCTACCAGATTGCCGAATCTGGATCAGGTAGAACTACTATATTATAGTCAGAAAGAACAAATTAAATTTCAGTCGCTACGCAACGCTTTCCAGCCGCTTACCCATTCCCCTCTCTCTCGCAAACACTTTTACTTCTCGAATATGTAGTTATACATGTAATGTAGAAATTTAGAAGCAGATGTAAAATGCATATATAAACAAAAATGGAAACATGTATAAAAATTCCAAAAATGGTTTGATTCATTCATTTCATTTCATTTTTTAATTTTAAATATTATTAATAGGAGCCAAAGTGGCTGTAAATATTTTGCCCAAAATTTAATTCGTCCCTTTTGCGAACATATAATAAATTGCATAAATTGTAAGCTCATATATGTATGTATATGTATATGTATAATTTTTTATTAAGCATTTATAGATTCCTTTTTGGTAATTTATTGTGGGCATTTGTGTGGGTCATTTGGTATTGGTCGTTGCAATGTTTTTAAAGTCAAAATTTCGTGAAAAAATACCGCAAAATGTATAAAATTTGAATTTGAAAGCTTCCAGACGTTAGACTGCAACTACAAAGTGTCTGGTCGGATTTATAAGCTGCATTTGTCAGCTTTTCAAAACTGCAAAGTTCAATACGACCAGCTATAAAAAACTAAACTTAAGCACTACCTCTGGAAAAAACATGAAAAATTATAAAATATTATTTAAAAAAAAACTAAACTTCACCAGCTTCAATCTCTACTTTTTTTAAATGAATACTTCCGACAAAATCTTATAGTTTACGTATTTAAGTTAGCTTTAAAATATTTTAATTTCTCTGACTGAGGATATTTTGCTGCTTTTTGTTGCTTTCTGATTATGCTGCTTTCTATTGATTTTGCTGTCGCTGCTGTTGTTGACGATGCTGCTGCTGTTTGCCGCTTCCGTTGCGTTGCTAATGCTAATGCCATCGATATCCTTGTTGTCGATGAGGCTGCTGCTGTCGCTGATTTGTTTGCGTTTTAAAATTTATTTCCCAAGTGTCACTTCACTTATTAAACTTTTGACACCAGAAAATATTTTTTATTTCTTCACGTTCGATGTTTCGGCCATTGCCGCTATAGATATTTTTGTTATCTATTAAAAATACTGCCTGTATAGTAGGTACTTTTTCAATTTATTTATTGAAACTTACGTTTCATTAATGTTATACTTGGTCTCTTACTGCAGGAGGGAACACTGGAATTTGATACAGGGGGCAGTACAAATAGCAAACAATAATAGGCATTTAATTTTACTGCTGCACCACTGATTATGATATAACTTATGTCGACTAAATATGAGGCTGGGAAACCCAACATACTCCCCCCGTTGAAAGGCTGACTTTCAACAGACTCGAAAGGGTTTAGCAAAAGCAGCTCGCTAGAAGGCCAGGCATCGCCACGAATCCAGATGATTGATGTTTAGCCTTTTTACGATTGAGCGGACGAAGCAGGCAGACCGCCATTCAAACAATGCGGTGGCGATATGTCATCTGGCTCGACTTGGCACTCTGAAATCAAGAATACAAGATTTGCATTAGCAACGGCCACGATGTGGCCCAAACGCGTCCTCAGCTCGATCATGCCAAATGTTCCTGAGTAGCTCCAAGTGCAATAGAAGATGAAGTTGGCTATCTTCACTGAAGCACCTCTCCACTCAATAGTGTACCATTTAGATGGACTTAGCTCCAACAGCTCTCGAAATTTGGCGATAAAGTTAAATAGATGACTTCTAGGATCGATGAGTGTAGGACTGCCATCAGCGAAGTCCAGCGAAGGTCCAGATGCAAGTTTACCGGCGGATGTAGGGCACTCGTTCAATCTATTCGGGAGAGCCCATCGCGTTGTTTGGTATGCTGAACGCTGACCGTCTGATATAACTGAGCTATCAGCACAATAAGCCTTGATGCCGGCGCAGCAAAATCCATGATCTTCCCTATCAGTGTCGGGAACGAGTATTAATAAGGAATACATGAGCAACGAAGCGTAAACGAGATTCCGCGCAGAGTCCAGCGCCGAAGTAAGGCTGTCATCCCAATGCTGGTTCATCTTGCATATACGCTGACATTTCGACTTTCGACTTGGCCAATGCATCGACGCCTAAACCAAGGTGAGGACCAGAAGATATGCTGCAAGTAGGTAACGCATTGCCTGAGATCTGACCGATTGGTACTCAGCCTGGTAACGTTAGGCTCTGCACACTGCGAGAGGGGGTTGACATTCAATCGAGCTCGAATGGGCACATCCAGATCGGCAGGGCTCTCTGTAATTGCAACTAAAAATATATAATTAGTCAGGGCCAAGATCTGGCCCAAACGTTTCCTCAGCTCATTCAATTGACTAACTGAGTGTTCAGTGGTACTGTAGAAGTTGTCCGTCTTGATTGCAGCTCCACTCCCCCCAATAGACCAATATTGGGATGAACCTAGTCCAAGAAAGCTTTATTTCCAGCATGAAGATTCAGCTTATTAGAGTTGACCAAAATAGATTTGGTTATGAGCTGAACTGGATGCTTCCTGGGTGGGATGATTTATGGATGGCTGCTCTTTGGTTGACAAGTCAGAAACTGAGCGACTGCAGAGACGCAACGGTGACTGATGGCTCGAAAATACGAACATATGTTGATCAGTAGCCGGTTTTGGAGATGGTTCGAATAGTGAGGAGACATCAGTGCTAAAGTCTAACTTCCAATGAGATTTAGTAGCCGGTTCTGGAGCTGGTTTGAATGGACATCACTGCTAATGTCTACCTTCCAATAAAACTTCTGGAAGTCTGGCGGAGCTGCACAAGTACAGCAGGCACCTCAGAAAAGCCCAATTAGAAGCAATCTCTTGATGAAGGACGATTGTTTCTCCAATTAGACTCCTCCTTATAGTGATAGCGAGATTCCGAGACAATAATGTATTTCGGATTGGATTGGATTTCGGCATCAACAGGCTGCGCTGCCTGCTCATCTCTTGCCAACTGCTGAGTTGGCCTCTCAGATAAGCATGAGGCAGGCTCGGTCGAATCCGACGCAATATACTTCTTGCGGATGCATACGACTTCTTGAGTGGAGTTCCTCCATCGATTGTACTGGAGATTGCTGTCCACTGTCGATACCCTTGGTAGTTACATATGGCTTGGACTGGGGGCCGGCATACGCTGAGGTGGATGGTGCCAGCCGACAATGTTAGCGATGACCATTTTTGGCAGAAACAGTGGAAGGAATAAGCTGGCGATGACATCTCAGCTCCAGACTATATGTAGACCGACGTATTGCGTATGTACATATATGTATGTGGGTGAACGATCGATGCGATTTAATAACGATGAAAGACGGTCTGATGGCCACGAAGATCAGCTCAAGACTATGAGTGCTAGGTTCAGACTATATAAGAGATAGATGCCGACTATATGCATGATAGATTCAGACTGAATGAAGGGCAGGAGAGCCGAATTGCCCGTCCCCTAATGTAAGCAAGCGAGCGATGATCCGAGAGAGCGATGGTGAGAGATCGAGAGAGCGACGAAGGCGAGAGTATTAAAGTAGACGAGAGAGTACGGCTGGATAGTCTGCTGCAGTACAGGAGCTTATGTCGATGTACAATGTGATACAGTGGGCAGTAAAAATAGCAAACAATAATAGTAACAATAATAATTCAACATTTTTTAAGCTTCAAATCTATCAGAAAAAGTCGGTTTTGTTTACAGCGATAACGTAGTTTATCATAACGTAATCAGTCTGGATGTAGGAGAAATAGAAGCTCGACAACAGCCATCATAGTAGAATATATAGAGACCGAAGGGACGAGAGAAAAATAACATTCCTGACACTACTTTACTTCAGCGAGTCCTTTTACACCATTGACCATGCAATCCCAAACAACTATTCAATGAGTGCAATTTCTCTACGACGGCTGTCAAACTAATAACGTTATATATGAACAATAGATGACAAACAGTTGTCACAATAACTTGTTTTACCTCATGGATAAGTTCACCGACCGCTGTTATTTGCTTTCTATATTAACGATCTGCCATCTGTTATGACTGAATTCAATTGTACAATGTATGCAGATGAGTGAATTAAAAATAAGTTTTTATTTGTAGCGCTAGGTAAGGTTTGGTTAGGTTTATAGGGCTCCTCGACCGTAGTCGAGGTCAGTCGTTTGCAGATCTCCCCATTGTGATGCGAATACTCTTCTTGTGATGGTGTTCTCTAACTATGGGATGTTTTTTAAACTGTCCCAATGTATCAATTAAGAGTGCCAGTTTCCCAAGTGGGAATGCTTTCCAGACTTTCCAGGTCCTCAAGGAGAGCTCTTCCGTGAGTGGTTCCCGGTTCCAGTTCCTTCTGTGGCATTACGCGAGTTAGAAGCTAAGCAGTGCCCTTGACATCCCTGACTTGGGTGAACCTTCTGGTAGCATGCGCTACCACTGGTATAGCTCTTGAGTTCCCTACGCTTACTAAGCCCCTTAATCGCGACAAGATGGTAGCTCGCGATGAGGAACTTGTAGCACTAGGATTAAATCAAAATAAAATGAAAATACTTAAAGTCGTCTCTCTAATTGTAAAGGCTTTCTAGTATATTGCGCGTGCCTTTAGTTTGTAAAAATGTACCCTGTATTAAGCTTTGTTAATAATTCCGTGCAAGCATGCGCCGATCCAAATTGTTATTTACGATCACGTCGGGGTCACCAAATGTTGAGACAACGAGCCTTTTCGTGTACTATAATACCATAATAATATAATATAATAATGATTGCTTTGATAAGCGCTATAAATTTTATTTTCTTCACTACTAGTATCTTCCTGAAGATACATTGTAGCCAGTTGATGGCCGAGTCTCCGGCCTTTTGGAGTTGGGCCGGAATGACCAGGTACGGACCTAGCGATTTGAACGGATTGAAGCTGAAGCGTCTCGATGTACATATGGTCAGAGAAGGCATGATCCTCTAGGACTTTCCAACCCTTTACTTTTTGTGTGACCATTTGTGAGACACTAGAGTGGGGTCAATAACCTCCTCTTTGGTTTTTATGATAAATTTAGGGTCTTTGAGCCGATTACAAATAACTAAATTAAAGTCCAGGATAAAGCTGAAAAGCTTATCCCTTACGTTTGTATCCAAGCTCCCCAATTGCCGCCTACTAGTAAGAGAAATATTATACCTCTCGTTGTCGCTGGCCAGCTTGCGAACAAGGTCGCTTGGCGGATCCTTTTCCTCATTTTCCGCCATGTAGGACGACATCAGCCTCAGATGTGTTTCCTGAAGCTTTAGACTTGCCGCCGTGCTCTAGCCGTTGCTAAAGTTATGGAGCAGAAAGATATTTAGGTGTTCTCTTGCAAGAATGCATGTACCGATTTTACCTTCTTTTTGAGCTACAATAAGCTTGTACAACAAGCGGAGTGTAAGGGCAGCAGATCGTACTTTACAGTGGTGGAGTTTTCTTTGAAGTAGTCTCAGAGACATCTTCAAGTATTCCCACCACTGTAGTGTCGGCGTCTAAGTCGTCCGAAACGTCCTCTCAACACATTCGCTCGAAGTGGCACATGAGTTCTGCTTCTGACGAGTAGCCTTCCTTGGCCGACTCTAGCTCGTTGTCGGGTGTTTCGATCTCCGAGACAACTCAGTCGAGCAGGACGACCCTCGGCCGCTGTGTCCGACTTGAACACCTTAATGTGACCGAGCTGAAGACGAAGTTTAGCTCTCCTTAAGCTACCTCTATCGGATCCAGCTATTCTTTGTTTAGGATGACCCTGCGTCGCATCAACCTACACTTCCCTCCAGTCTGTGGTCGGCAGTCCTGGGTGGCATCTCTGCAACATCTTTAGGATGCGCTCAAGATCTTTTAAGGTAGCCGGCACCCTTAATCTGGCCCTCAGTCTACTGGGCACCTCGCTCCAGTCGACTGCGACGAGCTTCTCCCCAGTGTAGACCTCTCCGAGCTACCCCATATCTTTGCAGACTGTAGGTGGCCCGGGGTCTTTGTCTAAGTAGTTCATGGTGAAGTTCGGGAGCACCGCCGGGGCCCACTCCATCTTCTTCAGCCAATCGGCTGAGGTGTTAGAACAAGTCCCTGCCAAGTCCCTGAGCTCTCTGTTCAAGACTGGTCTAGTTTTTGGACTGGGCTCCCAGCCAGGCTGACTCTCGGCACGGGTTGAATGACACCTTAGTGCAGCACGGTGTGAGGTGAGTGTGGAGGTTGGTTTGTGGGTAGGTGGTGTGTAAGGAATGGGAGTGTGTGAGCTACTTATACGAGGCGGCACCACAAGCGCATCGTCAGTTTTGTTGCTTCGCTTATACCCGCTGGCTGTCCGGCACTGCTTATTTTTGGTACTATCCCTAAGGATGCCAGCTTATTCGCAGCTGACCTACCTAACGTGGTAGGCGTTTCGCTATTTGCAACCTGGGACCTGTTGGTGGCCTCAGCTAGGCCCCCACTGGGCCACCTCACGCGCTCATCAGACCAGAGACTCTTTTCATAACATTATTTAACATTTTTTATTTATTTTTTAGATGTTGGAAAAATAACGTCCTCTCAAAATCACTTTGGAAATACTATACAGAGTCAGTTCACCACTAAAAACAACACCAGGGTGATTGCCCAGAAAGGAGGGCTTGCCATTTTACCCTGTGTCGTTAAAATTAACTCTCCAGCAACGGTAAGTCATAATTTTGTTACCTAAAATTAATAAATTTTACATACATACATACGTACATCGTTAAAAAAAATTTAGAGCTATTATCCAGCTAAAAACTATTATTTAGTCCGCCCAGAAGATCATTTCTGAAGGTTAGGTTAGGTTAAGGCGGCTGTCAAGCTCCACAGGAGCCCGTCACACTTAGGCCGGTTTCGGCCCGTTGTGGTACCGCATGAGGTCTTCCCCTCTTCCATCTCGTGAGACCTGAAAAAGTCATCACATCCGGATGCTCTTATGAAGTTTGCTATCTTTCTTGGAAATTTTTTGGCCATTTCCGAAATTTCTATTTCGTAAGGTATGCATATTAGGAATATTGTAGCTTTCTTCTGCTAAGAGCTGGACAGGAGCAGAACAGGTGTTCCACCGGCTCCTCCTCTTTTTCGTCTCTACAGCTTCGGAAAAAATCATTGCATGGGGCGCCTAGCCTGTTCTGTGGGAGCCTTTTAGCCAATGGGGGAACGGATGACTGCGCTACACCTTCTTCTGCCGAGCTTGCATAGCTCTGAGGTGCGTTATCTGTCTATGTTTGGTCATGTTTGCCGAGGTTTGCGACATCGTGGTGCTGATTGCCATGAATTGTCTGCTAGTCGCTTATATAGCTTTTTTATGATAAGCCTAAAGGCATACAAATATACTCCTTGTCTTGGACAAGGGGTGTTATGGTGGCAGATCTGACCAGCTCGTCAGCTATGCAATTGCCTTCGATGTTCCGGTGACCCGGGACCCAAATAAGGGAGCCATCTCGTGAAGAGATTTGCTGCAATTTGCCACTGTGGCCGAGTTCGAGGAAATCGCATGGAGTGATTTCATCGCAGCTTTGCTGTCGCTGTAAATGTTTGCGTGAGTTTCCATGACTGTAGCTTTCTGAAGGTGCTTCAGCTCTTCCTGGGGCTGATTGCCATGCATTTTCAGCTAGTCGCTTAAATAGCTTTTTTATGATAAGCCTACAGGTATACAAATATACTCCTTGTCTTCGACAAAAAGATTCCTCCTCCGACCTTGTTGTCCAGCTTCGATGCATCTGTGAAGATGCTTATGGCCCTATCTGAGCCTGGAGGTCCCTCGAGACATTCGTCTCTGCTATGGATGATTATATTGAAGGGGGTGTATGTGTTTTCCCTTGGGACGCAGTAGTCCGTCCGTCGTTTCTGAAAAATCACTAGTTATTTAATCCTTACGATTTTCGTATTTATTTTTCATTTTGTTAACACCAACCACTAAGACTCCACTTCTACCGATATACCCAAATGTGCCTCTGCACCAAATCCACTCATTGATGCGTCCCAAAATATGTGCACTTCAATTCATTTATTTCTAATACCTCAAATTTTACCCCACCCAAATAAACCAAAACAACAACAAATTGAGAATTTCCCTTTACAGATAAAATATCGATATCAATAATTGGCATGGCTTACAGATCTCGTTTGTTCTTTAAAACACGAATAATTTCGTTTTATTTTAGTTTTATGTAATGCTTTTGTCAATATAAAGGCATATTGACCTAAAATATTTCAAGTTCCAAGAGAACAACAGATTTTTTATCAAGGCAAATATCGCGAAACGATTTGTTAAATGAATTACTATCGATAACAAAAAGTTGCGAAAAAAAGAGCAGACAAATTTGAATTCGTACGAATTTTCCATAACCGGAGCATAGATGAAAACCTAATCTATGTACATACATATATACATTAGTCGTCTTAACGAGTTGTTAAGAGCTTCATCCTTAGCCATTGTTGAATAACCCTTATAGCAAAATAAGGAGCACAGCTGATATTAAAAAATATCGTGCAAAAGTAATCCCTCAATCTGATGGCTATAATACAGTTTTCAAAGAAGCTTTTGATATAAAACATTCCTCTAATAGATAATAATAATTTTTAAATCTCTACATCTTCTCAACAGCTGCCGCGAATGAGTATTTAAACTATTTACAGCTAATCAGGATCCCGACCTGACCTGACCCGACATCCAGCACAAGAATTTTATTTATCACTCCCTTTCCTCTTTTTCATCAATCAATAAAGCTGTATACCTTACGTACTAAATGCTGCACAGTGGGTCAAACGACCTATATATGTAGCTCATATAAACTAATAGCATCGAAAGTAAAAGTATAACGTAAATCATGGAACTCTATTTATATTTTTTTTTTTAATTTGCTATTTTTTTTCATTTAATTTTTTTTTAGATAAAATTATTATTTCTAATGATTACTAAAGAAAATACAAAATTTTGATAAAAATCAGATTTTGGTCGGTCCTAAAGTGGACTTAAAATTTCTGAATTTTGGGAAAAGTGAAAGTTTTAATGCAAACAATGAACTTTCGAAAATGCATTAAAAAAACCAACAAAAAAGAATTATATTTTACTGTTTTTAAATCAGAACGAACCAAATTACCAAATGAGTTTAGTTTTAGCCTAGACAAGTTTAGACATTTTTAGTTGAACTCTACGGAAGATTGCTAAGCACTGTAACCTTTAAAATATTTTAGGTTATGTTTTTCAGTGCTTTTATCGGAAAAAAACCCATCATAAGCATGCCAACTAATATTTTTATTTTACTGTACGTACCTTTAAATAACCGAAAGCTGTTTATTTTAACAATTTCAGTTTGTTTGGAAAAATTACACACTTTTTTGAACGGGGTGAACATTTTCAGAAAAATTAGTTTTTAAAATTTTAAATTTGGACTGTTTTTCGAATTTTTTTTTATTTAACAATACATTATTATTGCTCATTTTTATGTTCAAAGTGGACATAACAAAAAGCAGTTGACTGGTTATGGTGTTAGCAGAGGATTGGGATGTCAGAAATAAAAATTCGAACTTATTCTTAATTATCTATGTCGCTATCGTAGGTAGACGAAATGTAATCTTAAAAATAAGAAAATGTTATTAAAATAATTAATAACTCTTAAGGCGCATATTAAATTTTGAAAAATATGACAATATTTTGAGAAAAAATCTTTTAAGCTTGCGGAACTGATAAAGCGGGCTTACGACTATATCCTGTAACTTTGTTAATAATTTGAATAATAGTATTTTTACAGTATATTTATTCTCGATACATTTTACTTCCGAAATGTTTAAAAAATTCGATTGTTTGAACTCCACACCAAACTATTCTCTTAACTCGAAATATTCACGGTTTGTTCAGATGGTAATACCTTTTTAGGTCAGTCCGAAACGACGCTCTAGTTCCGTATTAGACGGGTTAACACTTAACCCGCATTTGTCATTTTCTGGAGAGTATTTGTCATACTACTATTTGTATACTATACTGTTCTATAGGAGGAGCGAGAGGACTCCGCCTTGTGTGGTGCCCCTCCTAACTAACCTAGTGGACGTTGACGTCCCCAGTGATTCCCCAACGGTCCTGCATTGTAGCATCTGATCGATGAGGTTCACCATCCGGGACCAGCTGGTCTGTGTACCGTGACCAGTTTGTCCGCCTGAAGTTCCAGAATAGAGCTGGACTCAGTAGGAAGAAGGAGAATATAGTTTCCACGTACCTGTTGTCCGAGAAGGAGTGCTCTTCAAGGACCCTCCTGGATACTATATTCCTCTGTATCTGGTAAAAGGCAAGAGTGAGGTCCAAAACCTTCTTTGCTCTTCTTGATTACAAAGGTGGGATCCCCCATTTAAGATGACCATATGGGTGGTCAGTCACTAGCTGAAAAGGTTCTCACTCCGTTCGTTAGTGTCAGTACTTCCACACTGATAGTGGTGTGCGTTGGCGTCGCACCCTACAATTTGGCCGTTGTCTTTGTCCTCGCAGTCGGCGATAAGCACACGGAGAGGCGCGTTGGAACGAGGTTCGGGTTGATCATGACCCATATAGCTGGTGCAAAAACAGTGAACTTTGCTGTCCTTCGGGGCTTACTGCTGTGTAGTTATCATCGCTGAATTTCGGGAGCAAAAATAAGTGTAACTCTCTTCTTGTGAGAATGCAGGTATGTACTTGTTTTACCTATGGTGTCAGCAACATCAGCTATATGTCTGTATGTATAGTCCTTAGACCGGAGACCCTGTTTGGTGAAGATGCCTCCTCCACCTTGGCCACCTTCCTATTGTCTGTCGGAAGGTGGAAGTTGCAGACCTGCAACTCGATACCCACACTCGGGCTCTCGGCATGTTGTGGACATCCCGTCACCGTCTTAATTTAGAGGGCCGCCGAGCGAGCATCATGGCAGGCGATAGCTTATACTCTGATGCCACCCGACGTCTTCACATTTGGGGGGCGGCCCTCCGTTTTCCTCCAACTTCTGGAGGCAGCGGTCCTGGAGTTCGTTCTCCACCAGGTACCACTTGTCCCGAGGGATCAGCGCATCTCTGGTGCCCCTGTCTAGGACTTCAATGAGGATCTTTGGCTGGCTGGTAGTCTGGTAGGCTCATTTTGACCCAATTCCTCTGCCCGATCCCTTGGCAGATGAAACAAATGACTGATTGTCATTGGCCAGGATGAAGTCCGCCCTTCTCTTCTTGTGGTTTTTCGAGACTTTATCTCTTATCTCGAGACTTTATACCCAAGTGTACAGTTGATCCGTGGACTCTCTTGTAGCATCCGGCGACTGTGTGCAAACGCAAAGCATGCAACATGGAACATGGTTTTTATAAAAAAAAAAATGTTTGCGGAAACAAAAAATTACAGCCAAACTTTATATACACCTATGTATACTCATGTACCTTTTGTTGTAGAACCAAAACAAGCATTATTTCGTTAATGGACAGTCCAGCATGCAGCCCCGATGAATGCTCCAGCCCCCTCGCGAATGTAGTCGACGAAAGCTCTATGGCTACTAGCTGGGAACCAAACTAGTGACCACAACATGATACATGAAGTCACGCCCGTTTCGATGCAGTTGAGCACATTGCTCCTGTGCCGTCCTGGAAGCTTTCCAATGCGCGCTGGCGATTGTTCGAGGACGAAGTGACAAGGGAGACAGCCGAATTGCCGGAAAACATCGCCGAATCGCCGCTGGATGACCAGGTGACTGCACTGCACTCGTTAGTGCACAGAGTGTGCGACAGAGTGCTGGGACGCAGTACGCCTAGAGCCGTCAGGAAAGTAGTTTGGTGGACCGCCGAACTACAATCCAAACGCCAAGAGGTCAGGAGACTGAGGCGACAGCTCCAGAACGCTCGTCGGCATGAGACCGATGACGTGGAGCAGCTCGTGGTTGCGTTGAGGATCTCCTCAGCGCAATACAAGAAGCTCATCCTAACGACGAAGGAGGACAACTGGCGATGCTTCGTGGGAGAGAACAGAGATGATCCATGGGGGCACGTCTACAGGATTTGCCGAGGCCGCAAAAAGAGCACGGAGATTGGAGGCCTCCGGATAGATGGTGAGCTGGTCACAACATGGCGTGACTGTGCGAGTGAGCTCCTCCGCAACTTTTTCCCTGTTGCGGAGTCGAATGCTCACATTGCCATTGAGTCCGAGGCTCCACCGGCCCTCGAAGCTTTCGAGGTTGATGTATGCGTCGCCAGGTTGAAGAGCAGGCGCTCTCCCGGCATGGACGGCATCACAGGTGCCATTTGCAAGGCAGTGTGGCGTGCCATCCCTCAGCACATGACAGCGTTGTATTCCCGCTGCCTGGAGACAGGGTATTTTCCCACGAGATGGAAGCATCCTCGAGTGGTTCCACTCTTGAAGGGACCCGATAAGGACCGGACCGATCCTACCTCATATCGGGGTATCTGTCTGTTGCCAGTGCTGGGCAAAGTGCTTGAGGGGATCATGGTGAATCGTCTGAAGGATACCATACCGGATGGCTGCAGATGGCAATTTGGATTTCGCCAAGGACGCTGTGTCGAGGATGCTTGGAACCACGTCACGAGAACAGTCTCGGCCAGCCGGTCGAAATATGTGCTCGGGATATTCGTGGACTTCAAGGGAGCCTTCGACAACGTCGAGTGGAATGCTGCATTACACCGTCTCCTTGAGCTGGGTTGCCGAGAAGCAAACTTGTGGCGAAGTTTCTTCTCCGGCCGGAGTGCGAGCATCGTCAGCAGGTATGAAGAAGCCACTGTTCCGGTGACAAGAGGTTGCCCACAGGGGTCCATAAGTGGTCCATTCATATGGAACATCTTGATGGACGTGCTGCTTCAGCGCTTGGAGCCACTTGGTGCGCTCAGCGCGTATGCTGATGATTTGCTCCTCCTCATCGAGGGAAATGCCCGCTCAGAGCTGGAGCATAAGGGAGCGGACCTGATGTCCATCGTAGGCGCTTGGGGAGTTGAAGTCGGCGTGGCCGTTTCAACTAGCAAGACGGCGATCATGCTGCTCAAAGGCATGCTGAGACGGCCGCCAGTGGTACGGTTTGCTGGAGCAAGCCTGCCATACAGGCGTAAGTATCGGTACCTGGGCATCACGGTCGGCGAACGGTTGAGTTTTCTCCCGCACATCGCTGGCCTGCGCGATAAGCTGACTGGAGTCGTAGGGGCATTGTCGCGCGTGCTACGGGTCGACTGGGGACTCAGTCCCCGCGCAAAGCGGACAATATATGCCGGACTCATGGTGCCATGTGCACTATTTGGTGCCTCGGTTTGGTCAGTCGCCATGACGGCGCAAGCGATCACGAAGCTGATTGCGTGCCAAAGATCCATCCTGATTGGATGCCTACCGGTATGCCGAACAGTGTCCTCCGTGGCACTGCAAGTACTTGCTGGAGGTCCCCCGTTTGATCTGGTCGCCAGACGTCTGGCAATCAGATTTAAACTAAAGCGTGACTACCCGCTGGAGGAGAGCGATTGGCTATACGGCGAAGATTTGGCAAATCTTAGCTGGAAGCAGAAGATGACGCGACTAGACGAATGCCTGCTGTGCGAGTGGCAACGCAGATGGGATGATGGTAGCTCCCCAGGACGGGTGACGCACCGCTTCATCCCGAACGTAAGCTTCGTCTACAGCGAGCGAAGGTTTGGCTTCACGCTGCGCGCTGGATTCCTGCTGACTGGCCATGGATCGCTCAATGCATTTCTGCATCAGAGAAGGCTAAGCGACACGCCTGCATGTCTATGCGGCGCAGAGCGCGAGGATTGGCAGCACTTCTTATGTGACTGTCCCCTCTATGCAGATTTGCGAGACCTCGATGGACTCGGAGTGCAGCATACAGATGGCGAATGGAACTTTTCCGAAGTGGTGGCTACTCAGGAGAGGATGCAGTTGCTGGATCGATTCGCAGGAGAGGCGTTCTCCAGGAAGCGACAACTGCTGGACCCTATGGCGGCGCATGGGCCGTCAGTCCCGGACTAGTAGAGTCAAAACTGACACCCCATGGATTCCCTATCCGGTGCTTGTCGGGGCCAAAAGGGAGGGCGATCGATCCCTTAATTTCGTCCACGGGTTGGGCAGTGTCCAAGGCTGCCCATTGAGGTAGGCCCCCTTGTGGGAGTTCGTGGTGGCTGTGGTTTGAAACCCAAATATACGCGGGGAGAACCGCTAGGTTCGTCGTGGAGTTGCGCTCTCAACCGGGTGCCGAGACCCATAGATCGGAAGAGGTGTTAGGTACACCTTGCCCCTACCAAGGGGGATTGTATGTCCGACAAAACATACAATCAATTGGTACTAGGATGAGTCGCTATGTACATAGCTATAGCTTCTTATTCTAGGGCGTTAATTGGCGCATTTGTACCAGATTCATGTGATTGTGTTTTACATAATAGACACCGTGGTTTTAATCCCTACCTGTGGAACATGTCACGTTAAATAAAAACTGAGAGATCAGATTCATTCTGTCCCTATCTACTCAGTTGCGTTCTGACTGCTTCGGGAAGCAGACGTGTTTTTTCAAGCGTTCCGCTGTGCCGTCGTTTTTCTAAGAGTTGTGCGTGATTTTTACGAGTGGAAATTGTACAAAAATCGCCGCGAGAGTGCGTGTGTTCTTTTGTGTAATCGGGAGTGATTTTGGTGGAAAAACAGTGAAGTTAGAGGCAAATTTAATTTCATTTGCTAAAACTAAGTTTTTGTGCTGTTTTTTTGGCTTCGAGTTCGAATTCGAATTAGAAGTGGAATTTTCTGGAAGTTTCTAGAAGTTTCTAGAACTTTCTGTCGGTTTCGTGTCTCGGATAAACTTGTCGGTTGGTGTCTTGGCTGGATTTTCGGAAGGTTTGTGTCTTTGCTTGCGTCGGGTGAGCACGTGCTCAAGTACAGTGGACACTTGATAAGAGTGCGAGTACAGTGTGCCCTCGCTAAAAGGGCCAGAAGTGTTATTTGGCGTGCGTGATCGGACTCGTGCGTGAGCCGATAGTTCGTGGCACGAACTATTCGCGAAGAGCCGTCGTCATGGATGGATCCATGAAACGTAGTGGAAGCGCCATCAGTGTGATGAGCGCTTCCAGCGTTGTTGAAAGCGCCGCGGAGTCGATGAATGTCACTGGTAGTGACACCATGGACGAGTCGGGCGCCGAGATGACGGTCGTCGTCGGAAAGCGAGAGAAGAAGGCGCGGGAGAAGAAGGCGCGGAAAGCGAAGGCTCGCTCGGCTCGTTCGTCGCCGATGCTGGAGCAAGCCGCCCCCGTCGCGAAAAAGCCGCATCTGGACAGCGTGTCCATGCCCGCCCCCGCCGCGCCCCCCGTGAAGCCAGCCAAACGCAAGGCTGCCGCCGCTGCTGCTTCTCCTGAAGCTGTCGAAAGTCCAGCCGCTGGACCAGCCGAGACGGAGATACCGCGAAGCGGAGCGTGGCGAATCGTCGCCGGTGGCTCGTCTGCGATTCTCGCAGAGATTGGCGCCTCAGGGCAAGCCATAAGAACTGCCATGGTTGGCATGGAGCCAGTAGCTGCATCGCAGCTATCGTCTGCCATAAGACGATTGGAGGAGTTGGCGACATCGCTGACCCTCAGGAACGCTCTGTTGGAAGCGGCAGCGAGCAAACCTGCTACACAGCCGCCCACCACCCCTGTTGCTGCGCACATTGCTGAGTACAATGCTG
>JAWNKY010002725.1:0-11197 GCA_035041765.1 Drosophila algonquin
AGGCGCCTCTGCAGAGTAGACCCAGCAGCAGAGTAGATCCAGCATCAGAACAGAGGCCTCAGCAGAGCGGCCCCAGCATCAGAACAGAGGCTTCAGCAGAGCGGTCCCAGCACCAGAACAGGCGCCTCTGCAGAGTAGACCCAGCAGCAGAGTAGATCCAGCATCAGAACAGAGGCCTCAGCAGAGCGGCCCCAGCAACAGAACAGAGGCCTCAGCAGAGCGGCCCCAGCATCAGAACAGGCGCCTCTGCAGAGTAGACCCAGCAGCAGAACAGAGGCCTCAGCAGAGCGGCCCCAGCAACAGAACAGAGGCCTCAGCAGAGCGGCCCCAGCATCAGAACAGGCGCCTCTGCAGAGTAGACCCAGCAGCAGAGTAGATCCAGCATCAGAACAGAGGCCTCAGCAGAGCGGCCCCAGCATCAGAACAGGCGCCTCTGCAGAGTAGACCCAGCAGCAGAGTAGATCCAGCACCAGAACAGAGGCCTCAGCAGAGCGGCCCCAGCATCAGAACAGAGGCTTCAGCAGAGCGGTCCCAGCACCAGAACAGGCGCTTCGGCAGAGCGGTCCCAGCACCAGAACAGGCGCTTCGGCAGAGCAGCCCCAGCATCAGAACAGGCGCCTCTGCAGAGAAGACCCAGCATCAGAACAGAGGCCTCAGCAGAGCGGCCCCAGCATCAGAACAGGCGCCTCTGCAGAGTAGACCCAGCAGCAGAGTAGATCCAGCAACAGAACAGAGGCCTCAGCAGAGCGGCACCAGCACCAGAACAGAGGCCTCAGCAGAGCGGCCCCAGCATCAGAACAGAGGCCTCAGCAGAGCAGCGCCAGCACCAGAACAGAGGCCTCAGCAGAGCGGCCCCAGCATCAGAACAGAGGCCTCAGCAGAGCGGCCCCAGCATCAGAACAGAGGCCTCAGCAGAGCGGCCCCAGCATCAGAACAGAGGCCTCAGCAGAGCAGCGCCAGCACCAGAACAGAGGCCTCAGCAGAGCGGCCCCAGCATCAGAACAGAGGCCTCAGCAGAGCAGCGCCAGCACCAGAACAGAGGCCTCAGCAGAGCGGTCCCAGCAACAGAACAGGCGCTTCGGCAGAGCGGTCCCAGCACCAGAACAGGCGCTTCGGCAGAGCAGCCCCAGCACCAGAACAGAGGCCTCAGCAGAGCGGCCCCAGCATCAGAACAGGCGCCTCAGCAGAGTAGACCCAGCAGCAGAGTAGATCCAGCATCAGAACAGAGGCCTCAGCAGAGCGGCACCAGCACCAGAACAGAGGCCTCAGCAGAGCGGCACCAGCACCAGAACAGAGGCCTCAGCAGAGCGGCCCCAGCATCAGAACAGGCGCCTCTGCAGAGTAGACCCAGCAGCAGAGTAGATCCAGCATCAGAACAGAGGCCTCAGCAGAGCGGCACCAGCACCAGAACAGAGGCCTCAGCAGAGCGGCACCAGCATCAGAACAGAGGCCTCAGCAGAGTAGATCCAGCATCAGAACAGGCGCCTCTGCAGAGTAGACCCAGCAGCAGAGTAGATCCAGCATCAGAACAGAGGCCTCAGCAGAGCGGCCCCAGCATCAGAACAGAGGCCTCAACAGAGCGGCCCTAGCAACAGCGCAGGCGCTTCGGCAGAGCAGCCCCAGCATCAGAACAGAGGCCTCAGCAGAGCGGCCCAGCATCAGAACAGAGGCCTCAGCAGAGCGGCCCCAGCATCAGAATAAAGCCTCAGCAGAGCGGCCCCAGCAACAGAATAAAGCCTCAGCAGAGCGGCCCCAGCACCAGAACAGGCGCCTCAGCAGAGTAGATCCAGCATCAGAACAGAGGCCTCAGCAGAGCGGCCCCAGCATCAGAACAGGCGCCTCAGCAGAGTAGATCCAGCATCAGAACAGAGGCCTCAGCAGAGCAGCGCCAGCACCAGAACAGAGGCCTCAGCAGAGCGGCCCCAGCATCAGAACAGGCGCCTCTGCAGAGTAGACCCAGCAGCAGAGTAGATCCAGCATCAGAACAGAGGCCTCAGCAGAGCGGCACCAGCACCAGAACAGAGGCCTCAGCAGAGCGGCACCAGCATCAGAACAGAGGCCTCAGCAGAGTAGATCCAGCATCAGAACAGGCGCCTCTGCAGAGCAGACCCAGCAGCAGAGTAGATCCAGCATCAGAACAGAGGCCTCAGCAGAGCGGCCCCAGCATCAGAACAGAGGCCTCAGCAGAGCGGCCCCAGCATCAGAACAGGCGCCTCTGCAGAGTAGACCCAGCAGCAGAGTAGATCCAGCATCAGAACAGAGGCCTCAGCAGAGCGGCACCAGCACCAGAACAGAGGCCTCAGCAGAGCGGCACCAGCACCAGAACAGAGGCCTCAGCAGAGCGGCCCCAGCATCAGAACAGGCGCCTCTGCAGAGTAGACCCAGCAGCAGAGTAGATCCAGCATCAGAACAGAGGCCTCAGCAGAGCGGCACCAGCACCAGAACAGAGGCCTCAGCAGAGCGGCACCAGCACCAGAACAGAGGCCTCAGCAGAGCGGCACCAGCACCAGAACAGAGGCCTCAGCAGAGCGGCCCCAGCATCAGAACAGGCGCCTCTGCAGAGTAGACCCAGCAGCAGAGTAGATCCAGCATCAGAACAGAGGCCTCAGCAGAGCGGCACCAGCACCAGAACAGAGGCCTCAGCAGAGCGGCACCAGCACCAGAACAGAGGCCTCAGCAGAGCGGCCCCAGCATCAGAACAGGCGCCTCTGCAGAGTAGACCCAGCAGCAGAGTAGATCCAGCATCAGAACAGAGGCCTCAGCAGAGCGGCACCAGCACCAGAACAGAGGCCTCAGCAGAGCGGCACCAGCATCAGAACAGAGGCCTCAGCAGAGTAGATCCAGCATCAGAACAGGCGCCTCTGCAGAGTAGACCCAGCAGCAGAGTAGATCCAGCATCAGAACAGAGGCCTCAGCAGAGCGGCACCAGCACCAGAACAGAGGCCTCAGCAGAGCGGCACCAGCACCAGAACAGAGGCCTCAGCAGAGCGGCACCAGCACCAGAACAGAGGCCTCAGCAGAGCGGCCCCAGCATCAGAACAGGCGCCTCTGCAGAGTAGACCCAGCAGCAGAGTAGATCCAGCACCAGAACAGAGGCCTCAGCAGAGCGGCACCAGCACCAGAACAGAGGCCTCAGCAGAGCGGCACCAGCATCAGAACAGAGGCCTCAGCAGAGTAGATCCAGCATCAGAACAGGCGCCTCTGCAGAGTAGACCCAGCAGCAGAGTAGATCCAGCATCAGAACAGAGGCCTCAGCAGAGCGGCACCAGCACCAGAACAGAGGCCTCAGCAGAGCGGCACCAGCACCAGAACAGAGGCCTCAGCAGAGCGGCCCCAGCATCAGAACAGGCGCCTCTGCAGAGTAGACCCAGCAGCAGAGTAGATCCAGCATCAGAACAGAGGCCTCAGCAGAGCGGCACCAGCACCAGAACAGAGGCCTCAGCAGAGCGGCACCAGCATCAGAACAGAGGCCTCAGCAGAGTAGATCCAGCATCAGAACAGGCGCCTCTGCAGAGTAGACCCAGCAGCAGAGTAGATCCAGCATCAGAACAGAGGCCTCAGCAGAGCGGCCCCAGCATCAGAACAGAGGCCTCAACAGAGCGGCCCTAGCAACAGCGCAGGCGCTTCGGCAGAGCAGCCCCAGCATCAGAACAGAGGCCTCAGCAGAGCGGCCCAGCATCAGAACAGAGGCCTCAGCAGAGCGGCCCCAGCATCAGAATAAAGCCTCAGCAGAGCGGCCCCAGCAACAGAATAAAGCCTCAGCAGAGCGGCCCCAGCAACAGCGCAGGCGCCCCTGCAGAGTAGACCCAGCAGCAGAGTGGATCCAGCATCAGAACAGAGGCCTCAGCATCAGAACAGAGGCCTCAGCAGAGCGGCCCAGCATCAGAATAAAGCCTCAGCAGAGCGGCCCCAGCACCAGAACAGGCGCTTCGGCAGATCAGCCCCAGCATCAGAACAGGCGCCTCTGCAGAGTAGACCCAGCAGCAGAGTGGATCCAGCATCAGAAAAGAGGCCTCAGCAGAGCGGCCCCAGCAACAGCGCAGGCGCTTCAACAGGGTCAGTAATTGACCTAACATACGCTAGCAGTGCGCTGGCTCGCCATGCCCGATGGAGGATCTGCGAGATATTCACCGCCAGCGACCATGAGGCCATCCAGTGCTCTCTGGGGAGGTCTACCCGAGGGAGAGGAGTCCCACCCCGACCCCGACAGGGGAAGGCGTAGCGCCAGGCACTCTGAGGCCCCTGTCCTTCGCTAGATCACTGCGGGGCTCTAACTCAAGCGAGGCAGTTGGACCCAACAAGGAGATAGCCGAGAAAGCTGCTCCAGCGAGCTCGGGGCACACCGCGAATAAATAAAGAAATAAATAATATAATAAACTATAATCACAATCAGCTGCTTGTAGAAGAAGACAGCGAGGGTACA
This sequence comes from Drosophila algonquin, assembly GCA_035041765.1. Classification (NCBI taxonomy): domain Eukaryota; kingdom Metazoa; phylum Arthropoda; class Insecta; order Diptera; family Drosophilidae; genus Drosophila; species Drosophila algonquin. Next base: position 4,424 of record JAWNKY010002725.1, read on the forward strand.
ATGGAGAATAGCGACAACGATGCGATTCTTACCCCTGCGGCCTGCTGCATAGCCCATTGGCGCAAGCATACCGGTTCGCCATTTTGCAAAATTGTGTCATTATTTTGACCAATGGCAAGGCAGTAGGCAAAGCAGACCTACACTATGTGCACACATACAGTTAAAGCTCAGCTTCACATACAGAGCGTTTGCCTCTAGAGCGCTCTCTGTCTCTCTTTGGCGCTCTTTCGCAGTGAAAAAATCAAAACAAAGTTGAGAAAGCGCGAATATCAGCTGTGCGCTCATACACACTTGCAAACGCGCAAAGTATGTGAGAATGCATGTGCACGCATACACTCTCACGACTGGCTCGGGCGCTGATGCCTGGTGGCATGAGTGATTTTGGTGCGACCAAATTCAATGTATGGAGTGTCGAATCTATATATTGTATGGTTAGTGTATATTGTATGGTTAGTGCTTTTAGTCTGTCTTGCAGCACTAGACCAACAGCTGATTATACATTTTGTTGTTTTCCACCCGCACAAAAACATTAAATACTTGAAATAGTTTAAATGTAGTTGCAAGTCCTCGGGAAGACAATTGGCTAACTTAAAATGGCTTTTGAAGAGCGCAGCAGTGATGGCAGCAGCTCCAGCGAAGCCCAGGACGTCTATGCGAACATGATTGGCGGCAAAACGCCGCCATCCCAGACGCCGGGCAGCACCATGCCCAAGCATGTCCCATTTCCGGAGCACTCCAACACATCGGAGTGGCTAAGCGAGCTGATAATGTGCGCCTTTACTATGGGCGCAGCCATTGTGCAGTTCATAAACATATATCGCACAAACTGGTGGCTAACCCAGGCCCACACAAGGCACATGGTGGTGGGTTTTGCCAAAGTTCTTTTCACAGCATAGAACATAGAACAGATGCTGATAGAACCTTTGCTTTTTCTTCCAGAACATAGAGCTAATCGATCCGTATTTACGATATCTGATACTCATACTCAATACGCGAAGACTGGTGTACTGTGTTCTGCTGGCCAAAGTGAAGGCAAACGAGAAGACGCAGCATATAATACGCACGGCCATCAAGTACACATTTGGTGGCTTGGTGCAGCTGGGCTTGGGCTTGTGTGCTCTGAAACTGTATCAGAAGCACAGCTACATTTTGCTGCTCTTCCTGACCTATCCGTAAGAATTCCCAAGAAACGTATTTGATCTGTAATTGATATAGACCTCTCCACAGAGTGATCATCTATCTGCTCATCTTTGGCTTCCAACTGGAGCCGTTTCTGCGCACACGCTTCGAGCTGCCCGGTGTCTATATAAACGACATGCCCGTCCACAGCTGCACAACCAACGCCGTTCGAATTCGCGAAGAGATCGAGACGCTGCGGCACGACTTCAACAAGCGGTTCAAACAGCTCATATTCACCTCAATGCTCAATGCCTACTACAGCGGATTGGTGCCCTGTTGCCTGGCAGTGAGCGTCAACTACAACGTGATGCGGGCGGCACAGCACTGCATCATTGTGTGCCTGGGGGCGTTTAGTTTGTGCGCTGCATACCTATATCCCGCCAGGTACAGCGACATATTGCATAGAGCCACCTTGCACTTGGGCTGCTGGCAGCGAATCGACCGAGACCCGGCGCCCTCGCAGCTAATTGTGGCTGCCAGTGCGTTCACCTGGTCGAAATTTACGGCCTACGGCCATGGCATTGTTGTGAAGCACAATGGAGGACTCTATCGCAGCCTGGGACTGGTGACGGTGGCCACACCGGGAAATGCCAGCCATGTGCGCTTCTATGTGAGTGTGTGGACGTGGATCCGAACCTCCAGTCATGGAATAATCTGATATTCTCTCTCCACAGAAACTATTCCACAATCCCACTGTCATTTACTCGACGCTTGCCACTCTGCAGGCAGCCATATTGCTGGTGGAGATCGCCTCTCTCAGTGCCGCCACCATCGAGTGGCACTTTGTGCTCTCCATCAGCTTTGTGGCATTCACCAGCATGGGAGCATTCTTCAAGCTAGTCCGAGACTATCTCATAACCAAGGATCTGTACAAGGCTGAGCACGGCAGCACCCCACCCGAGCGACCATTCAAACTAAGTCTTAGATCTGAATTTATGTAATAATAACCATCACGTAGACACAACGCTTTCATTTCCGTTTCGGGTTCTCATTTGGCACAGCCATTTCACTGTTTGCTTTCACTGGCGACGGTGGCGCGAGTGGCGTATACCCAAGAGCTACCCTCTTTGTGGTCACGTATTTGAATGCCGTGCTGTTCCAGCAGGTTGCGCAGCTCGTCGCATGCGGCCAACAAAGGAATGTTCTTCTGGTGTCCGGATATTGCTTCTCGCCGCAGTTTTCCGCGTATGGCCAGCACGTCCGCTATCAAAAGGGCGGGGTCCAATGCCCCACCCGCTGTCGGTAGAGATGTCTCCAGGGGAAGGCTCTCCGTCTCGGCCAGTTTGGTAATGCCAAACGTTAGCATGGCTCGGTTTATGAATTTGCCGGCTGCCGTCAGGAGATCCAGGCAATAGGATGGCTCTTGCTCGGCATCCCCTTGCTGCTCATTTATGCAACGACTTATGCTAGTCATTTGATCGGTCAGCACGCTGACACCACGCGCCGTGTCGAAGTCATCACACAGACTGCTGTGGAACTCAGTTACCATGTGGGCAATCTGCGCCTTGAGGGCCCCCTCATCCAGTTTCCGAATCGGCTTGAGGAACTGCGTGTACGCGCTGAGGTCCGCCTGAAAGTTCTTGAATCGCTGCAGCGTCTGCCGCGCGGTCAGCATCAACTGCTCGCTATAGGGCATGGCGTTGCGGTAGTTGGACAACAGACAGGCCATTCTGAACTCGTCGGCGGTGTAGGTCTGGAGCATCTCGCTGATGGATATGGTATTGCCCAGGGACTTGGACATTTTCTGCTCGTCCCCCGATATGTGCAGCTGGCCCGTATGCAGCCAGTAATTGACCCATTGGTCTGTCTGGTAGCGGGCACAGCATTGCGCCTCCTCATTCTCGTGATGGGGGAACCTCAGGTCAAGACCGCCAGCATGGAAATCCAGTTTGTTGCCGAAAAAGAATCCGGCAATGGCACTGCATTCAATGTGCCAGCCGGGGCGACCCTCTCCACCCCAGGGGGCCAACCAGCTGGGCTCGTCAGCCTCCTTCTTGGCCTTCCACAGGGCAAAGTCCGCACTGTTCTGCTTAAAGAGATCCGACTTCTCCTCAGTGCTAAAGCCCAGCCTCTGCAGCTTGCCGTAATGCGGGTACTTGGACACGTCAAAGTACACAGAATTGTCCTCTGTTACATAGGCCTGAGAATTATTGATGAGTTCATCTATGAACTCCAGAATCGCTGGCATATTGCTTGTGACGTGGGTGCGTATGTCCGGTGGCTGGACGTTGAGACGCAGCATGTCCTGTTTAAACTCGGCTTCATAGCTGCGGGCTATCCGCAGCCAATCGCAGCCGGATTCGCGGGCTTTCCTAATGATTTTGTCGTCCACATCTGTGATGTTCATAGCAGTGACGAGATTGATATTAAAGTAGTCCCGGAGAATACGTTGAATGATGTCCACCTTCACGTAGGTGCTGGCATGGCCCAGGTGGGCAGAGTCGTAAACTGTTGGTCCGCATGTGTACCAGGTGACCATGCTCGGATTACGCAGTACAAGGGGAACTTTTTGCCGCATTCCATTATTGTAGACTCTTATGTCCGTATGCTGGCCCACGGGCTTGTGCCAATGGTAGGGCGGCGGTCCAGTAGCACTCTCGCTAAAATTTCGTCCATAGGATTGAAAGCTTCGCCAGGAGCAGTGTCTGAGGAGCATCTCTCCGGTGTAACTGAAAAGACATTGACGTATTGGCTATTGGCCAAGTGGTAGCTATCTTACTTACTGACTCCACATGTTCCTGTTCTTCACAATTTTGTAAAAATTTAAAAAATATCTGAAGTCATTTTTAGCAAAACAATAACAACAATAAAAAGGGTTGCCAGACCATGTCGACCATGCTGCCACCCAGTCAGAATTGGATAAAGACGAAGCCGGCAGAATGCAGGGGCTTAAATTAAAGTTTCCCTTTATTTATTTAATTTGTACTGTAACAGCCGCAGCATGGGCCCATTTGGAGCGCGACCCCAACGGCTATCTCACCTACTGTCCCTGCATGGGTAAGTCTGGCATTGGATCTGTGTTGGATGATCTGTATTCAAGTACAGTTTTGATACACCCCCCTAGGACGCTTTGGCAACCAAGCTGATCATTTTCTCGGTTCATTGGCCTTTGCTAAGGGTCTGAATCGCACCCTTATCCTACCGCCATGGGTGGAGTACCGCAAGGGTGAAATGCGCTCCCGACAGGTGCCCTTCAATACGTATTTTGATGTGGAGCCGCTCCAGGATTACCATCGAGTCATACTGATGTCGGACTTTATGTGGCATCTGGCGGACGAGATCTGGCCAGCATCGGAGCGGGTGTCCTTCTGCTACATGGAGCGCAAGAGCCTACAGCAGGAGAAAAACAATCCGGACCAGCCCAACTGTCATGCCAAGGATGGAAATCCGTTCGGCCCCTTCTGGGACACCTACAACATTGACTTTGTCAAGTCGGAATTCTATGGACCACTGCACTTTGATGTCCACCACAGCACCATGGCAACAAAGTGGCAGAGCAAATACCCAGCCGACACCTGGCCAGTTCTGGCCTTTACGGGCGCCCCAGCCAGCTTCCCTGTCCAGTTGGAAAACCGTGGGCTGCAGAAGCATATGCAGTGGAGTGCCAAGTATAGGGACGCTGCCAGGGACTTTATACGGAAAGTACTGCCCCGGGGAGCCTTCGTGGGCATCCACCTGCGCAATGGCATCGACTGGGTGAGGGCCTGTGAGCACGTCAAGGATAGCCAGCATCTGTTCGCGTCGCCCCAGTGCCTGGGCTACAAGAACGAGCGCGGCTCTCTCTATCCCGAGCTCTGCATGCAGACCAAGGAATCGATAGTGCGTCAACTGAAGAGGACCATCAAAAATGTGCGCCAGACCCAGCCCAACAATGAGATCAAATCGGTATTTGTGGCATCCGATGCTAATCACATGATCGGCGAGCTCAACGTGGCGCTCAGTCGCATGGGCATCACCGTGCACAAGCTGCCCGAAGATGACCCTTACTTAGATTTGGCCATTTTGGGGCAATCCAATCATTTTATTGGAAACTGTATCTCATCATATAGCGCATTTGTGAAACGTGAGAGGGACTCGCACGGCTTTCCCTCCTACTTTTGGTCCTTCCCCAAGGAGAAGGACCGCCAGCAATCCAAGGCGCATGAAGAGCTATAAATCTCCGCGAAAAATCTCAGCTTAATGGCAATGCAGACAGACGAGGACCTACTGTAGTTTTAAGCTAGAAAAGTATTTAACGCATTTAACGAGAAATGGCTTTTACATTCGATTTACTTAGAAATTTATTCAAGCTATCCACGCATTCTTGAAAATAACTTAGTTTGTAATTCAAATGCCCCGAAATATTTGTTTTTTCTTGGACACTCATTTCGGTTATGTTTTAGGTGTTTCGATTTTATGTACCACATATGACGGCTGCCTAGTGTATCAGCTTCTGTGCGCGAGCCAGATCCAATTGCGCGGATGAAACATTCGTGAGACCGTCACGGACTGAGCTCAGGTTCTCCTTCCAGGCCTGCAGCAAGTCCCGCAGTTGTTCCCATTGCGGTGCGCCAAATGTGCGATGCATGGTCGATGAAATGTGTACCTTGCGGTTGGCCTGATCTAAGCGAGCACGCACCAGTTTCGTCTTAAGCACCTGGATGACGAAGGGTTCCACTTCATCTTCGGTAATTTGCAGCTCCTTGGTCAGCGTTTCGAAGGTCATTTCCGGATTGCTCTCGGCCAGCTGCATGAACGTCAGCAAGCGCATCTTCTTCATGTTCTGTTCGTGGTTTAGTCCCTGAGAGTTGACAAACTCCTTGTGATCCTCGTAGAACTGAACGTACGATGGCAATTTGTCAGAGACAAAAATGGAAAGCAAATCATGGATGAGGTCGCCCTCCAAGAAGCGCACAGGCTTCAGCGCCAGCAACGGATCCAGCAGGAATGTATTGGGATCGGCCAGGGCGGTGACGATGCACTTCATGGCATCCTCGCGGGCCACACAGGCATTGTCGGCCGTATATGTGCCCAGCAGCTCAATCATTACCTTGGAAGACAGCTCCATGTTGGTATCCTTGGTGACATCATGGAGCAGGCGGTACAACTTCTGCATTTGTTCGGAGGATGGCGGGCAATTGGCAAACTGAGTTTTGAGCTGATCCACTCCAGTGAAGACTTCCAAAACTTGTTCGCATTGCTTGGCCACCTGCACCAGATGGTAGTAGACATGGTAGCGCAACGGTGAGGCCGTGTCCAGATTGTTGAATAGACGCCACAGCGACTGCAGGCACACCTTGCCCAGCGGCTGGTTCGGGGCCTTGGTCATCTTTTCACAGTAAGCCAACACAATATTCTCTCCGCGGTCCAGGGGGATCTATTAATCAGAGGTAATTAAAACCTGCACATCTTCAATATTTTGATGCCTTTTTCACCGTTATCATTATGGACACAATGCTATTGAGGATGCCATCGATCTGAGAAGGCTCTCCATCTTTGAAGCAAACATCGCAGACACCAATGATTTTGTGCAAATCATCTTCAACGCCTTTGTTGGATTTCTCCGATGAGATTTCGGCTCCCAACTTCTTGAAATACTTGCGCAGCTCTTGCACC